>OMKY01221720.1:0-10585 GCA_900302395.1 Bregmaceros cantori
TTTTTTAAATGAATACGGTTGAGAAGGGCTAGGGTTTAAGGGGTTAGAATTAGTGGTTAGGATTAGGGGTTAGATTTAGAGGTTAGGTTTGGTTTAGAGATTAGGGTAAGGGTTAGGTTTAGGGGTTAGGATAGGCGTTAGGGTTAGATATTACAGGATTAGGGTTAGGAAAAATACGATCTGAAATGCTCGGAAACCTTCGGAAAAGCCACCGACCGTCAAAAGGGCACCGGCCGTTTGGGAGACGGAAAGTTGCGACGCCGACACTTGTCAAATATATTAGGAATTTAACTGACATGATGTTATTGCCATTTTTACATTTCCATAATAATGAAATAAACTAGACCTATGTCCTCGTCTGCGACTGCTGAAGGGGTATATTGATGAAATACAGTCAAACTCTGACTTGAAGTTACTCACCGATTGCAGTCGCATGTTCTTAATCTGGATGGTCTTAAAATGGGATGGCTGCTTCCACTAGTAACTCCGACAATAATGAGTAAATGGAACGGAGTGCGCTATCATTGACGCTGTTGATCCGTGATCCGTTCGAATCACGTGTGGTCCGCGGTCCACACACGTGTACCGCGAACCACAATAATTATTAAAAAAGAGAGTGTTCTCCATAGGACATTTACACATAGAGATGTGCAATGAAAATGGGCGTTATTGCACTTCTGCATGTTGTTTAGGAAGATGAGGATGTGCATTATTGCGCTTTATGTCTTTATGTCATTTTTTATGTTAAAAAGAAGATGTATCTCCCCCTTTCCTCTTGAAATGTATTTCATATATTTTGTTTTAATAACAAAAAGAGAGACTTATGTTTATTTTTGTCTTTTTTTGCGATAATCCGAAAAATCCGTGATCCGTGAGCTCTGATCCGAGGATCGGTCCGATCCGTGAGTCTCTTGATCCGTTGCACCCCTAACAAACACCCTAACTGCGACTAGTGTGACTAAAGGACCCATAACTGTAGCAAATAGTGTTGATTATACCACGGTCACATGATCATCCCAGCCCAAATATCCTTGCAACCACCAGGTGACATCCCGTGCAATCTTATTATAACTACTTATAACTAGGAGCACTTGAGTGCATAAACCTCTGCCAAGGCCGTGCTGAAAGGATCACCATAAAAGTGACCTATCCAAAAACATTCCTGGATCCGGATTGCAATCTGGATCAACTCTCAATTTGAATGGATTATGTCTTGTGCCATTACCCACCTCCTGATAAAGATTTCAAAATAACTTTTTGACTGATTTCGTTCACATTCAAACAAACAAACACAAAATCAAACAAACAAACACAGACGAAAACATTGGCAGAGGTAACTAGGCTGTTTGCGCCTTTGCTTCCAAACACTAATCACATTAAATGCAGGTATTGCAGTGCTCTGAGAGGAATGTAATGGGTGCTGGCTAGTGGCGACTAGCAGCCTTTTCACCTCACAGAGTTAAATGCTCTACAGCTCACCGCCAAGTGGTAAAAAAGGATAGGATCTCTCTATAATTACTACCAGCTTTTCACGGCTGTAGAGTATCCATGTGTGTCCATTCATGCGCATGTATCTATGTATTCCCAGTTGTCGAACAACAACCCACTGAGTTCTTTAGAGAAATTTAGAGATATTTTACCTTTGGTCCTGGTTCACGAAATAGAACATGTTACTCCCGGCGGCAGAGACCAAAAACCTGCTAAAGATTAATGAAGCTATATTACTTAATCACAAAGGCATAGTCCTGCACCAGGTCGGGTTCATGAAACAATTAAAAAATTACGTGCTGGTTACGTCAGGGAGTGTCGGAACACCCAGTGTGCAGTTCACAAAATATTGGGATGAAAATAAAGCAAGCTCACAGAACATTAGAGTTTGTTGTCACTTTGTCCTCTCTTTCTCTCTTTCTCTCTTTTGAGGTAAATGTAACCCACGAACAGCACAATACTTCCATCTAATGTCCGCACACAGTACTACAGTCTGAATGGCCTTAATTCAACTCAATCGTTCCCATCATTATAAACACTAATCATCTCCACTTAAATGTAGGCTGAACTAGGGTGATATTTATATAAAAAGTTCAAAACGTTGTTTCAAACAGAGGATGTTATGGAATTCACATCGTAAAAAAAATGGCGCTTTTCTTGGGATATTAAGGTGCGCCAAGCACACTACTACATGAATATCAATGACCTAAATGTAACTAACAGTTGTTCCTATCATTATAAACATTAAATTGGTTCAGTTCGGTTGTCAGTTCTATTAATTGTGGTCTGAGTCGGGCACAGATTTGACATTTAACTTCTGGTGGGTCGGGTATAGAATGAAATCGGAGCCGATGTTCAGGATGTTCTGATCCGATTCGCTGGCCGATCAGGATCAGGCAAGCACTCTGCTTTGTGTCGGTTTCACTTTCCACTCTTCCTTCTCTTTCCAAATTTAACATGTAACATGACTCGGTGTCGGGCGATCGTTCAAATCAAAGACTCAGAAGCAAAAAGAGGTGATCGCTCACTCTCTATTACACATGCTGATTCTCAATCGTGGAATTGAGAAAATGTATCCGATTTCTCCCCTGATTCCTTGTGGGATAAATTGATGTAAAAAAAGAATTGGTTGTTATCGACCAGTAAACATAGTCATGTATTCCAGCTCTGACCATCGATCCCATTCTCACCTCCACAGAAAGATCTGCGTGCACTGCAAGTGTGTTCGCGAGGAACATGCGGTGCGCGGCGTGCCGGGCCAGCTGGAGAAGATGATGACCAAGCTGGTGTCGGACTTCCAGAGACACTCCATCTCTGACGATGACTCGGGCTGCGCCTCTGAAGAGTACGCCTGGGTTCCTCCTGGACTCAAGCCTGAACAGGTTGGCATATGGATACAAAATTACACACAGGCACACACCACTAAATAGCAGAGACAGAAATTCAAGTCTATGTGAACACTTGTGTAGCGAGTGTGAAGTGAACTGGAGTTTGCTGCATTAGAATCACACCACGAATATGATTAGATGAGAGAGAGCACATGACGTGGGTGGTGGAAGTTCCCAGCATGCAACAGGAGCATAGCAACAGGGGGTTGCTAGGGGAAAGTGCCACCCTGACTGGAAACGTCTGTGCCTAGGACAATGTATATAAGCAGTTGGTTGCCCTATGGTAATCGGCTGTACAGCCTATTACCGTCGAAGCGATCACGGTGTGCACATACATTTCGACCAAGTTACACTTGCAAGTTTGGATAGGGTTTACACAATTCATAACAATTCCATGCAAATGATTTACCAGTGTACTTTTTTTGAAGCTTCATATTTTCTCATACATTGTTTTAAATACTGAATTGACAGTTTTCAATTCCTCTGTTGAACCTCAACATAATGTGATTTAGTCTTAGAGATGAAGGAAGTAACATTGGATATTGATCTTTTTACTTAGCTCTTATTCTATCTTCCTTCAACTCAAATAACAGGCTGAAAACCCCCAGGATCTAAGCCATTGTGAGACAGGCAATTATTTGTCCTTGTAAATAATTCCACGTGTCATGGAATGATTCATTTATGAATCACTTAATTGTTGAGTTCAACGGCTGAAACTTATGGCAAATTATTTACGTTTTATTTTTCTTCCATAAGTAACCCCTTATGGACAACCCTGAGAACACAAAATAGACACGCACATACGCAGCCCGACAAGCCCATACACACACGCACATTGAGACGGTTAAGTACTTCACCAATAACCTCTAGCCATTCAGTGATTTTATCGATGAATCAAACTGTCGCTACACACGCTGAATGGAAACACTGCCACACCTCTGAATACATTCCTTTGAAGTTTTCTCATCATTTTCTCTTTTCCCTTTCTTAGTCGTGCCCGACAGCCGGCGCCAGGCAAACTGCACTTAAAAACTGTGTTTGAAATGACGTGTTTAAAAATGTCCAACCATGGATATGCACCTAGTATTTACATTTAATTGAGATTCGCTCTCAATTGCTCAACGGAAATACTGGTTGTAATTGTTTTTAATTTCAAAAAAGACGCCTAACATGTCTTTGCATGCTTCCAAGTGGCGTACTTGTGTTAGCCCAACTTAGCCGCAGTACGGCGCTAGCTGGTAATGCCAGAGAACATGTTTATCTCCATATCGCTATAGCCACTAGATGGGGGCATTGACTGAGACAAGCTGCACGTTGAATAAGTTGGCCATTACTAATTAAGAAGCATAGCACAAAAGGTTGACAAAGTTTGGCACTATAGTATTCAACTTCTGCTATTTCTATTTCTAATGGTTTTAAAATGAGTTTGATATGAATCATTGTTTTTTTAAGTTGCAGGGTGAGAATATTATGATCATAATCATGCATTCCCAACAACAGTTCCCAGTGCATTCTAGATGTTGTGGGTTATTAACGTTATGTATCTGCCAGCTAATGTCCTTCATTGTATGGCTATAGACGAGTTCACGTGCGAAACACTGGGGGGAGTCATTTTGTCCTGCGCTTCTGCAGGTCACATCCGGTGCCTATATGTATGTATATAAAGTCTGGTAGAAGGCCGCGGTACGTGGACACAAAAACACACAAAACGCACACATCAAGTTCAAAATCCGACCACTATATGTCGGTCTGTGACCAGGTACACATCACTCTCCTTGCTTCGTTAACCTTTTTGTATAAATATTGATGAAATACAGTCAAAATCCTGCCTGAAGTTACTCACCGAGTGGTCACATGTTCGTCTGGACCAATAGGCTGGCTGCTTCTACTAGTACTTCTAAAAGGAATGAGACTATGTAACAGGTTGAACTGATTATTAAATCATGCGTTTGCGGGTCACAGATCCGCGCGAAGGCATTTGGGTGAGGGATAGCACACCGCAAGTTGCCGCCACAATTTTTAAATAAACCTGTAGGTGTGTGCTCCCACCGAATATACATGTTGAAAAATGTAAAAAAAATAACAATCTTCATTGATGTGACTAATGACTACAGTCCTTCGAAGAATGTTCAGATCGACACACATCCCTTATCTTGCCGATACCCATCCCTTTACGCACTATGCATGAATGTTGACATCCCACAATCTTATGCGTCACCATGTAAAGCCGAGACTATGTGTGTTGTTGCTGATATAATTATAGTCCCATAATTATATGATAATGATCATAGCATTATACATTGTGGAGAAACCACTCACGCTATGCAGCTCTTCACAACTTGCTCCACTGTAGAATTACTTCCAGAATGTTTTATGCAAAGTTACGCACCCACAAGCTATGATGTCCCAATCAGTAATGGCATGGTCATAGATTATGGTGATAGGTGATTTATGACAAATCATAGACTGTATATAAAGTAGACGCAGCATGCATGACGTCATCCCATTGCTGTGAACGAACTCGGGTTGGGCCGCCGACTACGCGCTGTCATTGTTGAAAGTACCCGTATATCCGGGACGAGAGATAGAGAGAGCTATACAGTATATGACACCCCACACACAACTTCTTCCGGTGGTACTGACCGCTAGGGGCACCAACGACTCAGAATGAATGGGATCCTATGGGAGCTCAAATAAAAAATATGAGCGCCAAATCTGACGCATTTGTGAAATTATGACCCCTCTCACTCAATTAACCGATAATTATCCCGGCAATATACATAAAAAAATCAATTAGGAAAGATCTTTAAATAGGTAAAAACAGGCTGCTAAGATTGGAATATTTGAGTTGGAATTCTCATATGGCTCGGGTTTTTTATGAGACTAGGCTCCCCGCATACCAACCCGGAAGTAGGCACGGACATCAAAACGAACGCGGTGTCCGCTTCTATATACAGGAAATGTGTGATGAATCCTGATTCGGTGTGTTTTGTTCTGCAAGATAATATAGATGTGTGATTCATTTGGATTCCACATGGGCGCTGTGATTGTGAACAGGTGTACCAGTACTTCAGCTGCTTACCTGAAGACCGCATTCCCTACGTGAACAGTCCTGGAGAAAGATATCGTATCAAACAGCTGCTGCACCAGCTACCGGCACATGACAGCGAGGTACCTTTCCACATCCAGACTTCCTTTAAATCAACTTTAAATCAAGATTTTGCCTTTGAAATTTGATTTCCGATTGGATTTCGATCTTTTTGAAGAAAAAAAAAAATTTTCAATAATAGTAATTTTATCATTCCAAATATTTTATTTTTATTTGAAACTTTGCACCAACTTTACAGTGAAACATTTTCTACGTATTAAACCCATTCCTAAGGAGCGGTGGGCAGCCGCGGTGCAGTGCCCAGGAGCCAACGCCAGACTCAGTGCCTTGGCCAGAGACACTGACTGGAGCAGGTTAACTAGAACATGTTTTTTGGTAGTGGGGGAAACCACAGTGCCCAGAGGAAACCCATGCAAACACAGAGAGAATATGTACCTAGGACATACATTATCAGCACTCTGGCTTAGTAATATAATTAATATTTTATTTTAATGTTTTCCACCCGCATAATATATAATGAAACCAAAATATTCATAGTGCTGCAGTAAAAAAGTGCAGTAATTTAAGTGCAAATTAATTAATCAGAGCAGTAATCGCTCTAGTTAATAGGAAAATCATATTTGACGAATTCCGTTCTTTCAAATCTTCAACACATTCCATTGAATTGTCTGCCTTCGCATGAGTGAATGCATCCTATTACTGTGAACACGTGACAGGATCTGTGAGTAATTTGGCTCCTCTCTGATGCCCAACACAGGCTGCTATGCAGACACCGAAAGTGTGTTTGATTGATTAGACAAGATGGTCACGTTGAATTCCTTTCAATCCCTCTCTCCACGTTTCAAGTCATGCTTCCGTCTGTGTCAGCAGATGTTGTGTTGTTGCACAAGTTGACTTCTTTGAAGATGCAAGCATTCTGTCATCTCCTTGTAGACCATCCATTACAATCTGACCTCCCCTCATTCTTTTAATAACTCCTTCTTTTAATCCCCTTTCTTGATGTCGACCTTCTTATACAGCTATATATTTCAAAATGTTTTTTTTTTCATTTTAAAAAATGTGTGGTTGTGTCCCGGCTTTCATGTTTTCAACCAGCCCCAGTACTGCAGTTCTCTAGAGGAAGAGGAGAAGAAGGAACTACGGGCATTCAGCCAGCAGAGGAAAAGAGAGAATCTTGGGAGAGGCAGTGTGCGCCTCTTCCCTGTCACCATGAGGGGGCGCGTCTGCCAGCAGGTAGATTCCAATCTGGGAGCTTGCAGTTACTGTATGTGCAATTTCATAAAACATATTTAGAGATAGAGATTGCAACCCTGTGCCGCAGTGGTACAAAAAACTAGTACTTTCAGTGCTAGCAGTATGTGTGGCAAGCCATTATCAATGCAAGTGCTCGTAGAGTAGGCGAGTCAGGACCAACGCATCGTCCACGCATCGCACAACGCTAGACATTGCATAGCATAAAGTTGACATGGAAATGTCTCATTGACCACCCCGTGCACTAACCAAGTAAGGAACTTTCCATCCATCTCTCTGTAGGTGTTGGTGATTAAGTATGATTATGTTGCTTGGTGCAGGCACGAGAGTCGCGGCCACGCGGCGTGACGTCACTACGGGGATTGCTCACCCATTAATAATAATGAAGTATGGCTATTGTGTTACTTATAGGCTACAGAAATGCACCAAAATGTAATCGGCAACATTTCATCCAGATCCATGCTCAACTTTTTCAGTTATCCAGGGGACAAACCAACACGACCAAAAACATAACCAGGTAATTATTCTGTGTCCATTGTTTTTGATTGGGCCTCAGTGTTCATCGTCCATTTTTCCTTACTTGTTAATTCCTGCGCACTCTCTGTCTTTGTCCGAAATCGCTCCCTAACCCCTAGCCCCTAGCCCCTGGATAGGGCACTGACTATATAGTCCACTGAATCTCAGCGACGAGATTTCGGACACTAGAATCGGCACTGTTAACTTACGTCACCGCTGTAGCATAGTGATGTCATTGCCTGTCGGCAATGGCCGTAGCATTCGCATGTTTTTTTTAAATAATAAATGTATACCTTATCACAGAAAATCAATTGTACTCACATTTATAATTATTTGCCGCCGTCGGTTGCTGCTGCGACCTGACGCCGTCCTCCATTGTTTTTGTCTTGGAGCGCGCGTCGTCTTCTTCTACGTTTTAATTAGTGTCATGCGTCTCGCAATGCATTATGGGTTATATTTCTCCGTCTAGTGTACATCCGATGCTCACTACATTTCACTGTGCATTGTGGGATACTTTCAGTGCCCTATATGGGGCTCATGGAGAATTCGGACACCCCTACAAAATGGCGTGCGCCCCATATAGTGCCCTACATGGGGGTTAGGGAGCGATTTTGGACACAGCCAATGTCTTTCTCTGTCCGTCAGTGTCAGCAGCAGATCAGTGGTGGAGACATGGCGGTGGTAGCAGGCCGGGCCTCTCACGGTTCATGCTGGCACCCCCAGTGCTTCGTGTGCGCTGCCTGTCGGGAACTCCTGGTGGATCTCATCTACTTCCACCAGGACGGGCTGATCTACTGCGGTCGACACCACGCCGAACGCCTCAAGCCCCGTTGCCAGGCATGCGACGAGGCAAGTACCAAATATTCTCTACACTTTTCTATCCGATGCCATCCAAATTGAATGCGTTTTTATTTTTCTATCTTTAGTTTCTGGGTTTAAATACTTCCATTTACTTATCATGTCAGGTCCAGGGCTTGAAAACGGAATTATTTTTAAAACGTTCTATTCCGAACGGTTCAGGCAGGCCTATGTTTAACGTTTTCGTTCTCGGAACAGTTTCACCATGAAAATATTGGTCCTGAACCGGTTTGGTTTGGTTCTTAAAGTTTCTTATAGTGTGCAATGTTAAATTTAGATACAGTTTATACAAAAAATAATTGGGGGACTTTCGAACATCAGTGCAACTGTATCAACGTGAAAACTGGGTTTGAAACGCCATTACATTCGCTTCCTGTCCACAAGATGGAGCCCCAGATGCATGGGGCTTGATGACTGAAATTTGGATGGATGTACAAACGCAAATAGTCTCCCAGATATAGGATATGTTAAAATATATAGAGAACAAAAAAAACGTTTTTAACCGTTTTTGGGGATTTTATAATGTTCCGTTTCTGTTCCGGGAACAGTTGAATTTTTTTTTTTTCGTTTCCGTTGCCGCTCCTCGTAAAATTCTGTCCGATTCTGTTCGGTTTTCATTCCTTGAACCAGTTCGGAGTCATGGTCAGGTCTGTCATTTCACAGATATGGGCCGTGTCCGAAATCGCTCCTTAAACCCTAGTCCCTAGCCCCTGGATAGGGCACTGACTGTATAGTCCACTCAATCTCAGCAACGAGATTTCGGACACTAGAATCGGCACTGTTAACTTACGTCACCGCTGTTGTATAGTGACGTCATTGCCTGTCGGCATTGGCATGCTTTTTTTTATAATATATATTTTTTTAAATAATAAATGTATACTTTATCACAAAAAATCAATTGTACTCACATTTATAATTATTTATGTTTTGGAGCGCGCGTTGTCTTCTACTACGTTTTAATTAGTGTAATGTGTCTCGCAATGCATTATGGGTTATATTTCTCCGTCTAGGGTACACCCGATGCTCACTACATTTCACGGTGCATTGTGGGATAGTTTCAGTGCCCTATATGGGGCTCATGGAGAATTCGGACACTCCTACAAAATGCCGTGCACCCCATATAGTGCCCTATATGGGGGTTAGGGGGCGATTTCGGACACAGCCATGGTCTCATCTAGAGAACTATCATCACTCTTTTCGCCTTTTTCCCCCCACCTCCTCTCCAGATCATCCTAGCAGCAGAGTGCACCGAAGCCGAGGGTCGTCACTGGCACATGAAACACTTCTGTTGCTTCGAATGTGAAGCGGCGCTCGGCGGTCAGCGCTACATCATGCGGGAGAGTCGACCGTACTGCTGCACTTGCTACGAGGCGCTCTACGCCGAATTCTGCGACACCTGTGGAGATCAGATTGGTAAACAATAAACAAAAAGTGGATGTAATTTCAAATACCCCAATATTATTACCAGGGCTTTGAACCAATATTTTTTCCCAAACGTTTCGTTCCAAACAGAAACAGAATTATAACGTTTCCGGTTATGAGTTCCACCAATAAATTAACGTTCCTGAACCAGTTAGAACAAAGAAATACTCTTCCAGGAACGGTTAATTTCGTTCCTGTCAGATGTTTAATGCTATGTAATATATGTTGCGGCGAACCCACAACGACTCGCTACACAGGCCCGCTGGTAGCGCTCTACAGCCGAGGTCTTGTTGCGTGTCAGGGCGAACCCACAACAACACGCTGCAGAGAGTCCCGCAACGATTCCTACTTCACTGCTGCGTCGTAGATTTTATAAATACTCTTGTTTTATTTCTGAAGTTATCCCCAAGTGCATTCGAGGAACGAAATAAAACCGGTATTAACCGGTTACCATTATTTTTAAATAACTGTTCCTGTTCCGGAACAGGAACAGTTATTTAAAAATAATGGTAACCGGAGATCGGAAGAGCACACGTCTGAACTCCAGTACCCG
>OMKY01221750.1:0-12842 GCA_900302395.1 Bregmaceros cantori
GACGGGGAGGGTTGGGTGAGGGTGCTGATGACAGAGGGATGGGGAGGAGAGAAGGAGGAGGAGGGAGGAAGAGGCTGAGCTTTAGCAAAGTTCCTCCACGTTTTTCCGGGTTTGTGTGGATGTCAAGAGTTTCCTGCGCAGTAACAGCAGTCAGTCAGTAGTCACCGCCACTTTCTCCGCTGTGTGATTGTGGGGCCACGGCAATGGACGACGGCAGAGGCGGCGGCGGTAGTCCTACGTGTCGGTAACGGGCGGTACCGTTATTCGGCGGTAACCGCGGGATCGCGTCCCCCAGAAACTCCCGTAATAGCTGGCGCTGTTACGGCGTGCTGTCCCCCCAAAGCAACTGTCCGTTAGCGGCCATGTCCCGAGAAAACACGACACGAAGTTTGGACAGTATAGACCTCGCTGCGCTACGAGTGAGTAAAGATCACAAAACAACACAAAACACGCTCACAACATAAGTTACACAAAATAACACAAAACACACTCACAACACAAGTTCCACAACTTGCTGAAAAACATTGGGTCTCATTATTTTTCGCTGTCGTGCAACTTTATTCCGTGCTTTTCACAGTGATCTGAAACAACACCGTTGGCACTCATCTTTTAAGGCTATGTGTGTGACTTGTACAACGATTCATGTTGCTGATTCGAATCACTCATAGTTCATACTAAGCTCACACTACGTCCACTTACTACGAAGTATCAATTCATTCAAATAAAATTAGAACGCTGGGTGTATTGCCTAATAGTATTTCTTTTCAAAGCTGTCTGTCTCTTGCGTCACTTTATAACGGTTCAACTTTATTATCTTGAGGAAGCCTGTTGAACGCGATCTGAAATGGCACCGTTACTTCTGCGTCTGGCGTCTTTTTGGCTTTTTTTAAACTTGCGCCGTCATCCATGCCACTTTATCGCGTTCAGGTATAGTTCGAAAGTTCGAAAGTTGAAGTAAATTGTTGAACCCATTGCTATGAAGTTGTTGTTAAAAGTTAATCATCTTGGTTTGACGTTTTTTGTGTGGATGCGACCTTCTTTACGTTGGTGGCAGTTTCGACCTCATTTCACGCTCGGATCACTGCGAAATGTAAACAGTTCGGTGGGAAATCAGTCATCGCCAACGAAGCCGTGGTGTGCATATGTTAAATATATGTTGCTTCCCTAAAACGTATCTGGAAATGAAACTGTGAGGTGATCACAAGTGAACATCACCGACGAGATGTTCACTTGATGCCATTGTCCACGGACTGCCCAGCGCTACCAATTTGCTGGTTCCTGTTATAAACACTATACAAACGATTACTGATTACTGACTATTAATTTTAAAAGTTACCAAGTTAGACTACTGACGACTTTATTTTAATAGTAAACCTTTAATAGTTGATTTTAGTTAATTGTTTTGATTGTATATCAGCAGCTGCCAAGTGCCTACCAACATAAAAAAACGTTTTTGTGTTCAATGAGTTTTAAATTTCATTTGACATAAATGACCCACCAAACATCCAATAATCTTTGAAACCTGCATCTGTTTTAGCATTAAACTCAAGGTAATGGATGGGCATTATGAAGCAAAGTAACTAAAAAGTACAACCTTTTTTTTGTAATTAACTTTTTTTTATTACTGCTTTCGAAAAAGTAATGTGTTACTAATTGCTGGAAAAGAGGGTAAAATTAAAAGTAAGTTAGTTACTTTAACTTACTTACTGACATCACTGCTTATGAATGCACTATTCGATTTCGGAGTCATAATTACATGCAACACTTTACGGTACGCCAATTTGTTATTACAAAATTTTTGTTCCCGCTAGCTTTGACATTTGTCCATTTCTTAATCAAAACAATAGACCCATACATTCATTAATATGATTATTATTCAAAAGTATGCAGATTTCCTACTTGAGTAAAAGTAAAATACATCACCAAAACACAAACTTGATTAAGAGTACAAAGTACTGATCCAAATAATTATTCAAGTCAAAGTAAAAAGTACAGGCTCTGAAATGTACTCAGGTATTTTGTGAGTAAAAAGTACCAAAGAAATGACATACTACACACGGAAATCATACAAAAATGAACAAATACACTGGCAATAAAGATATCTAGCAGTTGGGGTGACAATAGCCAACATGAATTTATAATGGCTTCAAATATTCAAGTTAAGTCTTCATTTATTTCCTTTGTTTTGATTTCTGGAACACACAGTCCATTATGACAACGATTAGTTGACTAGTCCATTATGACGATTACTTGACTAGTCCATGATGACGAGGATTAGTTGTCTAGTCCATTATGACAAGGATTAGTTGACTAGTCCCTTATGACAAGGATTAGTTGACTAGTCCATTATGACGATTACTTGACTAGTCCATTATGACAAGGATTAGTTGACTAGTCCATTATGACAAGGATTAGTTAACTAGTCCATTATGACAACAATTAGTTGACTAGGCCATTATGACATTAATCGACAACTACTTTAATAACTATTGTAATCCACAATGAATTGAATTATTTCTATTGTCATCGTCTTCCCCCTTATTGGTCTACACAAATGGGATATTATTTATTATTATATTAAACATTTCTGAAGATATGAAATATTAAATTCTATTTCAGTTTAGATTAAAAAATATCAATATGAACAAAACCATCAAAATATTACAGTACATTAATTGTCATGAGTTTGTGTGCAGGACCCTGCTGGCATCTTTGAGCTGGTCGAGGTGGTTGGCAATGGGACGTACGGCCAGGTCTACAAGGTAAGTCCTCTTTCACCAGGACACACAGATCTAGAAACGGACTTGGGACCGGACTCTCTGGATCAGGATCAGAAGGACGGTTATTGACATTGTCAATGATACAACATCACAGGAGTCTTTTTGGTACAGGTGCTAGACAAGGATGAAGTGCAACTAACTTGTAACACAGGGGGGGTAGTCTATATACAAGGCACATTGTAACAAGGGAACTAGAGTCTATATACAGGGGGACAGTCTTTATACGAGACCCATTGTAACAAGGGAACTAGAGTCTGTGTACAGGGGGACAGTCTATATACAAGGCACATTGTAACAAGGGAACTAGGGTCTATGTACCGGGGGACAGTCTATATACAAGGCACATTGTGCATAAATGGTCTCATGATCAGCAGTAGGTTAAAGATGCTGAGCATTGTCACAATTGTAACGGAGAGCAAATGGGACACCACATTTAATAATTTGATAACTCTTTTTTTTGTACATCTATAGAAATGTTGGTGTGCTCTCAGCAGCAAGCAGTGTGTTACGTCAAATGGTGGTAATGACTATTGACTTATAGCTGTTTGATCTGCCAGGACACTGACATGGATAAACTGGCACTTAGACAGACAAGGCAGAGAAGTGTGACCCGACAGCCCCCTGCTAACCAAATAACTGTGGCCGGATAGTCAAACAGACCCCATGCCACACACACACACACACACACACACACACACACACACACACACACACACACACTCATATGTACACTAAGGGTGCAACAAGTAGTTGACTAGTTGTCGAGTAATCAATTATGATTATTAGTCAGCCATTATATTATATAATAATGGATAATGGACAATAATTGAGCCATTGTCAGCATCCCCCCCCCCAAAGATTGAGTTCCTTCAGCACACCCTTTAAAATGTTTATTGCAGGGTTAGCGGACGAAGAAGAGGGGGAGCAGACATCCGGGAAATGCTGTCAGTGCATCAACAACCAGTTGATCTATAGTTGACGCTCAGATGGTGATTCCAGTTGACTCTCCGTAGTGTTTCTGACGCTGTTTCCATCTTCCACATCGCTCCTTTCTGCGTCTGTCGGCTGATTTTGACGTCAGAGGCTTTGACGTCAGAGGCTTTGAAGCCAATTCTTGTCGTTGTCTGACACTGCTGCGTCTCTTCCCATCTGCTTACATGGCATTTTGGGAGTTCTGATGCTCTTACAACCGTCAAAAAAAAGAAAAATCTATAATAGGCAACGAATCAACGATTCACGGGCAAAATGATCAACACACAAGTAGGTTTGGAATGTTTATCGAACAAAATTGCAGATCACACACGCGGTCGTCATGACCACCAAGGGGAATGGTAAAGCCACGGAAACATGGCAAAGTATGAAAGGTAAAAAGAGGCAGATGTTGGCGGTGGATGTCCACACAGGTGTACACACACACACACACACACACAGACATACACGTACACACACACATGCTTGCTGACAAAACGTGTACACGTTGATACACACAAACATGCAAGGATGGTCGTGTCATGCACACGCAATACACACGTATACTCATGAACACACAACTTCCACACACATACTCACATGCACAGACTTACACATACAAAAACACATGCTTGATGACAATACACACACAGGCTGATACACACGCACACACACACACACATGCAGGCTGATAACACGTGCACACATACACAATACACACATATACTCATGAACACACACATTCCACACACATACTGACATGCAAAGACCTACACACACACATACATGCTTGCTACCAATACACCCACACACACTGCTGCACATTCACACAGGCTTGTTGACAATACACACACAGACTGATACACACACACAAAAAGCACGGTTTTGCCCACATATATCATGCTCTCACATTTAGCATGCACAGACATAATGTGATATATCATATAATAATATAGATACACACATAAAGATACACACACACGCACACACGATCTCGGCCAGAGCCGTATCGATGGAGTGGCTGCTGTATGGATGGAGCGGGTGCTGTATGGATGGAGCATGTGCTGTATGGATGCAGTGGGTGCTGTATGGATGGAGTGGGTGCTGTGTTGTTAACCATTATTAGTGCACATGGAATTCTGGGTCACAAGTGCATAATTTGAGATCCGAAACCATGGATGTCAAATTTGGTTTAATGCACCGAAGAACTGAAACAATGAATTGATCAACCGTTATTACTACCAAATTATTTTTACATTTGAAGAAAATGTAGATGGTCTCAGCCCCCAAAAGCTAGCTTTAAAATGTATAAGGCTATTTCTACTGCTAAATATAATTCTACAAGGCTATTCCTACTGCTAAATATAATTCTATGAGGCTATTCCTACTGCTAAATATAATTCTATAAGGCTATTCCTACTGCTAAATATAATTCTATAAGGCTATTCCTACTGCTAAATATAATTCTATAAGGCTATTCCTACTGCTAAATATAATTCTATAAGGCTATTCCTACTGCTAAATAGGGCTGTTCAGTCTGATTTATAAATCAGCCACACCCAGGAGATTAGACTAAACTCTACAGCTTACACCAGATGGGCAGCCAAGTGGACCCTGCCCACAAGGAATTGATAAATCCACAGAATCACGTGCCAACTGGAGGGAAATGGCAGCCAAGCTGTGTCCAAAAAGTCAAATAACCACTGACTAAAACACCAGATATGTTTCCACAACAAGATCCACAAGGAGTTCATTCATTGGATATTCCAGGCCTTTGCTAACATAATCAATCAATCAATGCTTTCTATATAGCATAAGACCCATAGAGATCATAGGGATCATAGGGCTCATAGGGATCATAGGGACCATAGGGATCATAGGGCTCATAGGGACCATAGGGATCATAGGGCTCATAGGGATCATAGGGACCATAGGGTTCATAGGGACCATAGAGATCATAGGGACCATAGGGATCATAGGGCTCATAGGGACCATAGGATTCATAGGGACCATAGGGCTCATAGGGATCATAGGGACCATAGGTTTCATAGGGATCATAGGGACCATAGGTTTCATAGGGATCATAGGTTTCATAGGGATCATAGGGACCATAGGGTCCATAGGGATCATAGGGATCATAGGGACCATAGGGCTCATAGGGACCAGAGTGATCAACATTTCCTATCTAGTGAACGAACAAGGTCCCCTGCCTGTTGGTGTACCCAGAATGCTGTACATAGAAATACATCAAAAGACAACATTAAAAGAAAAGGAAGAACATCAAACAGGGAATAGAATGATTAAAAAACAACACGAAACAAGTCAGAGACTAGAAACCAGTTTGCTGTTTTGATAAAGACGTATCATAAGGAAAACTATAAAGTGCTGAAAGCCAAACAACAAAAAAATTGTAAAATACATTTATGAACTTGTAGGGAATATATAATGCAATTATGAGTATACAAGAGCAAATAAACATTAGCAAATAAAGTATTACTACAGAATAGTTTGTGAAAAACATAGACTGTGAAAAACATGATTTTCTTGGCAGTGAAATACTTGAATGAAATATTCAGACTTGGATTTCATATACAGACATACATATACATTCATATACAGAGCAGTTTTCAGAAGCCTTTATTAAATTTTAATTTCTATCAGTACTCGCAAGCCCTGCGTTGGAGCAGAGGCGGCCTCACAGAGTCTTAAGGAGGGACCGGGTGTTTGTGTGGGGGGGTTCAACCCCCGCTGCGTGTGCTGCTGTAGTAACGAGTGTGTCGGAATGTGGGTTAGCACCCATGCGCCAGTGTCAGCTGCAAAGCAAGCCGAATAAAAATAAACACACACCACAGATATGCGTGTGCGCGTACGGCCACGTGCCCACACCAGCGCATGCCACGCACACAAATTTACGCATTACTTGAACATTACAACTCACAGACTTCTCACACACGCACACAGACACACCTCGGTTACGTATAGGGATGTCATAAATTTGGTTATTCAATCTATCTTTAATTTATTAAGTAAGGCAAGACGTTTAAGCTGCATGATCAAAATATGTCAACAAGGTCAAAACTTGAAGAAATTCAAGTGATCATGATGTTCTTGTATTATGGATTTTCATTCCGTAAGGCTCATGGAGGTATTAGGGTATTATGAACTAAGGACGAGAATGAAGAGAAAACCTTTTCGGTAAAAAATGATTAATCAATTCTCAAGTAATCATTGACATCCCGAGCTCTGAGAATCAGAGAAACTTATTTTGCCAAAGTTTCCATCTGTTATGAAGCGATACATGTGAACAAGCCCCTCAACAACATGATAGACACGACCAATCTACAAGGCACTACACAGAAAGGTTATTATGAGGTCATTTGCAAAGGACTAGAAAATTGTGTTATTTTTTGCCTCGTGTGAAGCAACAATCTGTGTAATAAAAAAAAATACATGAATAAAAAATAAATTCAATAAAGGGTTTAAGAATAGGGCTTGGGCTGAATACGTTCATTTTGTAATAAATATAGTTATTATTTTGTTTGGAAATGATGTTACCACCAAAATCTGAAATCATGAGATCCCTAGTGGTGACGTGAAATAAATTAATCAAAAGTATGAAAGTAAAGTGAATGGGCACCTGAAGAGAGATCGGCTCTGAAGACCAACCAGCGCTTTTAGTGTCAAACACAAACCCCCCCAAGATGTTAACGTTAACTCACTCCTAATGTTCGATTAATGAACCGTATTTAGCTCCGAGTTACAGCCGTGGACGCCACATTGTATTTGTGTGCGTCACCGCCGGGAAAGTGTGTGATGTGTGTGTGATGTGAGAGTGAAAGTTTGTGTGCATGTGTTTCCTCTCCGTTGAGGGCGGGTGGGTGATTTACTGGTAAGAGCAGAGCTTGTGTGATGTCCAGACAGAGCGTCCTATGTAGCGTCCTGCTCCCTGGCCCCGCCCTCTGTTTAAACACAAACAGAAAACCCATGCCGGGCCTTTAAACCATGCTGGATGTGCAGCTCAGCTAAACATTGGAATCAGAGCTGCAACCGATGAATCGACTAATCCATGATAATCAATTATTGAATGCATCACCAACTAATTAAACGGCACCGGTTAATTGTTTTCTTGTCTTGTCCGTGCTCCTTTAATCAGCTCACAATTGTCTGTTGTGATCGTCTGCTGAGGTGCGTCAGCCTGCCTGCTGTTGCAGCATTGACTCCCATTTACTTACATTTCTGCATGTCCAGCGCACTTGTGGCACGATTGGCTGCCGCGCGGGGAATCTGCGTTCTCGTCCCGCCAGCAGGCAGCATTATGAAGTACTTATTTTTATGATGTAATCCCGCATACCACCAGTATGTGCTCGGCGTACCACTGGTGGTACGAGTACCACAGTTTGCGAACCACTGGTCTAAGCCATCGTGCCACAGAGCCAGCTCAGCCTCGTTATTTTTTGCACTTTTCAGTTTTCACATTTCACATCACACTTTCAGAGGACCGCACTCACGATGCGGCGCCCACCCTAAAATGGCCTTCACGTATAACGAGCGTATTCCTCCCCACCCAATGGTTGTTGCACACCACTGGCAATGCATATTAGCTTTTCAAATGATGCATACTTGTGTTCCTCTTCTTCGTCGTGTGTGTTCCTGTGTCTCAGTGTGTGTGTGTCTGTGTGAGAGAGAGAGAGAGTGCGTATAAGAGAAAGTGTGTGTGAGGGAGAGTGTGTGTGAGAGAGAGAGAGCATGAGAGAGAGTGAAAGAGAGCCTGCGTGAGAGAGAGCATGTGGTAGAGAGGGAGAAAGTATGAGAGAGTGCTTTTATCAATAAATTGGGTAAATAGCGCTTGCGCTAAAAAAGTACTTTGATTGCTTCATTGGCCTGGCATACATTACTGTGGATACCGCTAATAAGATTCTACGTTAAACTGTGAAATAAAATAAATGTCGATGAGAAAAGTTCAGAAATAATAAACATAAAATTGTAATACTTTAACTCCCAAAGACGACGTACCAAAACAAATGCTTAATGCCACAAGGTTGGTGGTTCGAATCCCGGCTTGGCAGTCTCAATGTCAAGCTGCCGCCATTGGTGTATGCATGAGTGATTGAGACTTGAGAGGTTACTGTAAAGTGCTTTGAGTGCCACTATGTGGTAGAAAAGTGCTATCCAAATGTATGAATATTATGATTCTTGATAATTTCAATGATAAATACTTGACGATACAAATTGATATTGCATTCATTAAACAACCACCAAGTATCCAAACATTGCACAAATCTTCACATCACAAATTCAGCCTTTTTTCCAAGTTATCCAAGTTAGCTTTGTGCGAGCATGTTTTTGTACGTGTGTGTCTCTGACAAGTTCCCACCAGATGGTTGTTGTGCGGCAAAAAAATAAAGGCCTCTTGAGAAATCTGGGGTTTTTAGACTTTACTTAAATATACTACTTATAGAAGGCAGAGGAAGTGAATATCACTACTTATAGAAGGCAGAGGAAGTGAATATCACTACTTATAGAAGGCAGAGGAAGTGAATATCAACAGATGCTCGGAACTGAACTCACAGCCACTGGTGTTGGAACCAGGACTGAAACTAAGAAGTCATTTATTGAAACACATTCAGCACTAATCTTCTATGAATACTAATCTTCTATGAATACTAATGTTCTATGAATACTAATGCTCTATGAATACAGCAACGACTGACATTTCAGACACAATTAGACAATTTTGTTTGTAGAAAATTATTATATTTGCACATTTACATGCATTACAAGTTCAAACATTCAAGTTTTATATGAAAGGGTATTTTGAGTTGACTTGTTTAAATGCAGTGTGTTAAAGAAATACATTCTCGGTTATATTGCTTGGACTAGGATACATCGATGGTCACTACTTTTTGCGGTGTATCGTGGGATTTTTTGAGTGCACAATATAGAGTACATGGAGTATCTCTACCGCATGCACTTACAGGACATGAGGACTCTGCATATATTTTCAACATACACAGTCAGATTGTGAAAAAAGAAAGTAAAGATGAAAAAATGAGAGATCAAATCAAAAAGGTAATACAGGTAATCAAGTAAATAAAATGTATTATTTTTCATACGTTCAAAACAAAATCTGCACCCAAAAACTTTCACGTAGTCAAAAAAAAAAAAGACTTGATTGGACTGGATTGTTGTCAAAATGTTGCTGGATTGTTGTTACTGTTTAAAAGATCCTTAGGATCTATTAAACAGTACAACAACAGAAAATGGATTCATCCTGAAATTGATTCGTCGACTCATCATTTAATAGATATATGAAATATTAAAAAATGTGCAAAGTGCTGACCTCCAACCTACTGCACCATGTTGATTTTATTGTTGTGTTAACCTCTGCCATGTCCATGTTCAGCGCTAAACATTTGAAACAATCTGTTGTGGTTTCCTGGGGCCACTTGCTGACACACAGGCATTCTCTCAGAGACTTTAACACACTGTCTGCATGTATACACACAGACAAACACACCTTCAGATACACTGTGCACCAAGACACACAGACACACATTTTTTAACTATACTCGCACATGACCACCACACCAATACACATACACACATACACACACACTTTCACAGACATTTAACAAACTCAGAAACACACACATAGCTTTATCGTGCTCCATACAGTTATACAGACAGACACAGACACACACAAACCAACACAGACACACTCCTTGTTTTAAACCAGATAAACACACCGATGAACAAATACTTGGACAGACACTTTCACAGACATAACATTATTTAACAAACTCGGACACACATAGACAAACGCACACACACAAACACACACACACAGTCATACACACAGACTTATGTTTTAACACACTGCTTACAGCTACACACACACGCTCACAAAACACTCTCACATGTGTACACACAAGCATACACTCCTACAGACACACTTTCACAGACATAACATGATTTTACAAAATCCCATGTCTACATATAGACACGCACTCGCAGACTACACACATTCCCAGACCCATACATACGTACAAGACACACATGATTACACACATACACAGACAAGGACACACATGTACTTGCACACACACACACACATTTACACACACACACATACACACACACACATATACACACACGAAGATGCACACTCATCGTCACACACAAACATACACACACACACACGTGTATACACATGAGCACACACACAATCACACACAAACACACACACAAACATGACTAGCGAGATGGAACTTGTGGTCATTGTGGCGTGTACATCCCGGTTTGTGGTATGTTTAGCTCTGTCAGGTGAAACTGAGAGAGCAGAGAGTCTGTATGTTGTTGTTCAGTTAAAAACCTGCCTCTGTGGCCTCTACAGCAAAGAAGTGAATGAGGTTCTGTAGCATTGTTGTTAATGTGTATTATTAAAATAATGTTTTATGTAACAAACGTTTAGCTTTTCAAGTTATTTTTAAATTTATTTATGTATTTATACTTCTTCGCCGTAAGTTTCAATTTTACTGACAGGGTTCGTGCGAATGTGGAAGGAGAGAGATTGGCAGAAGACATTGCAGAAATGTTAAGGAGGATAGGAGAGCTGTGAACTAAGTCACAGGTACCATACATGTGCTGTGTACCAGCACAGAACCAGCACATTCAAGTTATTTTGTGGGCGCAACCACCATTATTCATTTTAATTGACAGGCTTAGTGTGAAGGGTGGGAGGAGAGGGGATACTTTATTCATAAAGTAGTACTGGATACTTTAGTAGGAGGATACTTTATTTATAAAGTACTACTAGATACATTAGTAGGAGGATACTTTATTTATAAAGTACTACTACATACTTTAGTAGGAGGATACTTTATTTATAAAGTACTAGCAGGATACTTTATTTATAAAGTATTCTAGATATTTTAGTAGGAGGATACTTTATTTATAAAGTACTTTAGTAGGAGGGCAATCAGGACATTCTGTGGACATTCAAACTTCAGGCAGCGATTGCCGTACAAGAAACCCTAAAAATACGACTGCCTTTGGGCAATGACTAAATCCTGACTTCCGCCCGACTGGTGCCATCCAGCACGTCGCAGCGTGACGCATTATTCCTTCTTCCTCTGCTGTGACCATCACAGGGATCTCTGTCAGATTGACGCTGTGAGGGCACTATCCGCAATAGCACTGAGTTGAGGTGGACCATCTACCGGAAAAAGGGATATACCAGAACCAAGTAAAAATACTGAAGAATAGCCATTATTAAAATACCGAAGCATAGCCATTATTAAAATACCGAAGAACAGCCATTATTAAAACACTGAAGAATAGACATTATTAAAATACTGAGGAATAGCCATTATTAAAATACTGAAGAATAGCCATTATTAAAATACCGAAGCATAGCCATTATTAAAATACCGAAGAACAGCCATTATTAAAACACTGAAGAATAGACATTATTAAAATACTGAGGAATAGCCATTATTAAAATACTGAAGAATAGCCATTATTAAAATACCGAAGCATAGCCATTATTAAAATACCGAAGAACAGCCATTATTAAAACACTGAAGAATAGCCATTATTAAAATACTGAGGAATAGCCATTATTAAAATACTGAAGAATAGCCATTATTAAAAGTGTGTGTGAGTATAATTATGTATATATTATAAATAACGAAAGTGTATGCAGCATAGCATATATGTGTATGTAGTTACATTCAAATGCTGCTTATGCTAGACAAGGGGTGGGAGTAGTGAGTTTTACTTCTTCTCACTCCTTTTCGCATATTAGGTTAATCATCATCATATCTGTATTTCAGATAGTATTATTGTGTTTCTGTAGAGGTATTTCATTTGTAATTCTTTCATTCACTTTTATTTTGTGTGTGCTAATATTCAAAATAAACTTAATTCATTCATTCATTCAAATACTAAAGAATCGCCATTATTAAAATACTGAAGAACAGCCATTATTAAAATACAGAAGAATAGTCATAATTAAAATACTGAACAATATCCATTATTAAAAATACTGAAGAATAGCCATATCAGGTATTTTCATTTTTTTGTCCGTATGCC
>OMKY01221752.1:0-12629 GCA_900302395.1 Bregmaceros cantori
GGATTATTCTCCGTGACCGGCCGCTAGCCTCGCTGTTTGTGCGGTGGCTCTTCATTGTCATCCTCCTGCTCCCCAGGACCGGACAATGATATGCTGCGCTACATTTACATTCCGAGTCGGCGTGTCCGAGGTAATACAGTTATCAAAGCACGTCACCGTGTTTGACCAATTCAGTAAAAGCATTAACTAGGATGTTTTAATTTGTGGTTTAATCTTTAATATTAATAAAAACCTGTCCACACACACACCATGGCAGGCTAACATTACGTGCTAACGCATGGAATCCCAATCAATTTTCTCTTCCTCCCCACACTTTCAAACTCTCCCAACTTTGAAAAGCTTCTTCATCGCCTATGCAGTCGGTGCCACCGTAGAGGGAGACTGCGGCAGCAACGTTTGTAGTGCATGTAATCTCCTCCGTGGCACTACAATGGGCAAGTCGCGGACCCGGTTCACTTTTTAATGGCAATAAAAACATTTGTTGACGGGGGAAGTGGGGATTTAAAGCGGCGGATTGGGGGAGACTTCACCGCACGTCTCCTCCCGGCGTCCGCGCTTCCCTTCCCCCAGTGAGGGGTCCCGTCCCTTCGGAGCTCCGTGAGGTGGAGGGACGGGGAGCTCCGGGGAAAGGAGGCGCGGAGCCCTCGCTGCTTCCTCCGTTTGCAAGCGTCTCCCATTCCCGAACACCACCGTGTAGCCCCTCGGTGAAATTTCCCAGTCAGCAGCAACTCGCATCTGCTGTTCGCTGTGCTTCGCTCAAGTCAAATATGGGCAGAGTAGAAATGAAAATTAATTAAGTAAGTATTGTTATCTCAGCAAAATATTACTCAAGTAAAAAAAAAACTACTCCACAAAAAAGTTACTTATATAGCGAAAGTACTAAGTAACCTTCAGTAAAAATGAAATGAATTAGGACACAGTAGCGAATTGCTGACATCTCAGTAAAAAGTATTTTTGCTACCTCAAATTTACTCAAGTAAAAGTAGAAAGTAACTTGTGAAAAATGTACTCCAAAAGTAAAAAACTACACACAAAAATTATAAAAGTAAATGTAATGTGATACGGAGTGATGCCACCGTGCTGCCAACCTGCCCCGTGCTTTCCAGAGAAGAGCTGCTCCTAGTCTCTCCTCGTCCAAATGGTTCCTCCAGAGATGACAAGAGCTGTCCTGTTCTGCTACTGACTTGAGTTCCGAGTCAGACCTGACTCCATCCCTCCATGACCAGGAGAGGCAGGGCTGAAGGGAGGCCCACCCGCCACTGGAGTGAAGCTGTTTAGAAAAGACCACAGCAAGTCCCACCACTTATGCGGTTATTCATATAATGATCATTTTGTCATGTAGTTAATGATGAGCTGAGATGGCAAATCCACTTCCAGAAAGTAAAAGTCCTGCCATGTTTTGGTTCTAGCTCCGCATTACATATACCAGCTGATCCTAATTAGTGCAGCTCTTCAGTCAGGTTTGTCTGCTAATCAGTGACAAGGTCCTGTGTGCAATGCATGGGTAAAACCAAAATGTGGCAGAACTTGTACTTTTCTGGAACTGGATCTGCCATCCCTGATGATGAGTTTCATTTAGTTATACTGTCATGTGCTAGTGTACCGATGTTACGGATGGTGAAGGGACTCACAGTCTAGAGGGAGGACTGGCACTCCTGGCGGGATGTTTCGGCTCCAAGCAGAGTAGACGTCGAGCAGAGATCTCCGTTTACTCCCAGAACCCTCAGACCCAACTGAAACCACCAAGTTCCAATACTGAGAGTGTTACTCAGGACTTATTCGACGGCTTGCCAGTACTGGCGGGGTCACAGGAATAGTAAATACTGTAATGATGGGGCGCCCCCATGTGGAGGAGGGGAAAATACGTCTACATGCGGTCAACAAGAGGCGAAGCCTGGGTACTTGCCAAGCGTCATCCAGATCGCATTTAAACAGCGCTGTGGGTTTTAGGATATAGTTTCATTTTTTGTTGTTAATAACAATAACCTCCTGACAGGTGGTGTTGATAAGTACCACTAGTGCTATAAGCAATGTATCTGGTTCGTACAAAAGAACGTATGTCGATATGAAATAGATTAAAAACAGAACAAAATAAAATAACAAATCAATAGATTGGCGGACTTTACTCGTTATGTTCAACGCACAGCCGTGCAAGTCATCCTTCAGTGACGGAGCAACGTCGTTTAGTAGTCGATGCAATGCTGCCACCATGTGTCGTCACACGTTATCACAGAAGCTAAATACATTTTAGGGACGTGCTTATTTAAGAAAGAAATCGAATCAACTACTTTTAGAAAAAAATATTATTGCTATAAAATGCATCTGTTCAATTCACAGTGCAGCCTCAAAACACCCTGAATTTAAAAAAGTAGAACATTTGTTGAAATATTTGACTAGATATTTAAGAGGGTGGCTTCAGGATAATTTCCTGAAGCCACAGTTTAAATGAGCCATCGAAAGAATGTGGGTCTGAGCCAATGGCCAATATTCTATTATTTAAATAGAAACAATGTTATCACAACTTATTTGTGGTGTTTGCATGTTTCCATTTGGTTCAGTAGAAAATATTTAGTATCCTATTTAAAGCAAAATGTTAAGTCCGATTACAAATCGCTCAATACCTGGTTCATTACTCTACACCTGATTTAATCAATAAATTTGTGATCAATTTGTATTGATTCAGGAGGCTTCGACTGATGCATTGTATCTCTAACTTTGTCAAAATGGACATACGGTCAAATTGGTTTATCGTTTCCAACCGTACTTCCTAGGAAATAATTGTAAATAAATGATTGAATTTCTACATTCTAAACGTCTTCGACAGAACGTTTTTTTGTCGGACATCTGAAAAGAGTTAATAATGCTGTACCAATTCCAATGTTGAAGACCTGATGATGTTAGCAGTACCACTCCTTTAGTCAATTATAGGACAATCCGCCTTTAATTTAAATAAAAAAACACATTCAACACTTTCTGTTACAATAGTATAGAGCTGGCCTATCTGGCCTAAAATAGAGCATGTTATACCGTGCAGCTCACCTTGGTAACTGTAATAAGAACTTACGTCAGTAGAGGGCAGCATAAATCTAACACTCTACTGCCCTCTAATAGGCGAAAGTTAGTCTCACATTGATTAGAAACCTTCCGTCACAGACAGTGCAAAGATGAGTAGAGACTGAGAGGCGTCAAGCCATCTTTGAAAAGAAAAAGAGCTGCTCGTTCTCGTTGAGAAGAGCCAGCCGAGGTGGCTTGGACATCTGATTAGGATGCCCCCGAGGAGGTGTTGAAGACATGTCCCACTGGCAGGCGGCCCCAGAAGTCCCCAGACCAGTTGAGACTTTCGCTGTGTCTCGAATGGCGCACTTGGTGCGCTGTACTGAAAGTGGCCCTGAAGATGCGCTAAAATGGCCAGTCCATGACTGATTGACACATTACACTGCCACCATGCTGCCTATGTAGTGGAAGTGTCTTCGACATCGGGGGACGAGCGCACACTCGCATCATATCCACCAACACCTTGTAATTCTGTTTGCATGTCGCCAGTAGGTAGAACAACAATGTTGGGGACAAACTGCTGCAGGGTCACAGGGTAATTTCCGGTAAGTGCAAAACGGAGGTGTTCGATTTGAGCCGGTACAAAACTGGGACACAGTGCAGTTACTGAAACATGGTGCACTATATTGCATCATTTGATAGCAACAGTCTCTCCAGCAAGTTCTGGAACACCTCATACCCCACAGCTTGAGCTAGAAGTGGCCAGGCAGCGTCTTATATTTTTAGCTATCTCCGCTTACTGCAGATTACGCACTAATATTTCTATGTAAGTTTTATCAGCCTACTCTTACGTGCTGGTTTATGGCATAGTGGAAGAGGGGATTTCACTTTCCTGTGTTTTTCACCAATCCAGCCCTCATGTGCTGAGTGTCAAGCAGGGAGGCATTGGCTACTTCTCTACCTTTAGGCCACTGGACAGCGTCTGGCGTGAGGCAGCGTCTAGACTAATCGAAATATACGAAAAGCGCTGCATCTGCGCATACGCGCAGCTCGTGGGAAGTTTGCGCCTACACGCTACATTTGAATCCACTGGAACGGTCGCTGCCATTTCCGATCGCGTCTGAACTTGCATTATAACATCTAACCCTAACCCCTAAACCTAACCGGTAAAAAAAGCACAATGTTCAGGTTTAAAAAGCGACGCAAAGAAGCTCGCTAGTGGATTCGAACCCAGGACGGCGGCGTCAAGGACGAGCGTCTTACCGCTAAGCTATGGAAGCCGTGCCTGAATACCGCCTTGAGGCGTTGTCCGCGCCGCGTCCGGCATGTGTGTGATCAAGGTGGCCGCTATAGTGGCGTCGCAAATTTCCCACAGGCATGCGTATGCACCGATGCAACGCCGCAGCCATGTTTGTTCGTAGAGTGGTACCGGCCGTCTTCAGGCATCCAGGCAGCGGGGCTATCACCAAACGCTGCTCTATCAGCGTGACAAGTTGGGGAAAGAGTATGGTTACAGGGATCAGGCTTAACTGCTCCAGGTGAAATAACTTAATTTATTCTGCGGGCATAGAGCGCTTGTACTTGTTTTCATGTGTACACACGTTTGCACATAGTCAAGCCTCATCTTTTTAGGCTAAGCTCCAATTTTCCAAGCCATGTTGATGGTACAGGGCCCTGGTCTTCCCTGCTAATGCTGGTGGCCCTATACAATAGTAAAAAAATGATCTGCCTGAAATGGCAAATTAACACAAATACTTTACCATCAACCTTTACAGTATTTTTAAAACTTCAACATAATCAAGTGCCAAGAATAGCAACAAAACTGTACTCGGCAAACATGCCAAAAAATATCAATATTTTTAACCGAGACGATCTTGCAGAACGTTGCGATAATTGCTCGATTTGGAAATCAAGTCGCGAGACAAGACAATTTATTCACACAATAAGGCTTTAACAAAACTGTGTGTACTGTGCTTTTTGTATTTTAACACTCAAATGGCAAACAATGTCGGAGAACAAACCTGATGTATCTCACAAACCTTCCCCGCTCCAGTAATATAAAAGACCAAAACACAAACATTAAGAGTTCTGAAATGATGCTGCACTGCTAGCAACAGACATTACAACAGAAGTATTTTGGCACACCGACCTCATGGCAGGAAGTCTCTCTCTCTGTAATCCTAATAAAGATCATAGCTATGAATCAATTTCACTGTGAATTTGCAAAGTTTCCAGTAGGGCTGGGCAAAAAAAGATTTGAAATTGGATTATTATTATTATTTTTGAAATATCATCATAGTTGACGTTCTCCGCTTGAAGCAGAATGAAGCAACATGGGTGAGCTTCCTCCAGAGGCTCCGGTTAGGGGTAATTCTGTTGAGGGTTAGTCTTTAAATATGCAAATCATCAAATTGAATGATTGAATCTTCTCGTAACGGATTTAGTATGTTTTGATGGTTGCATTGTACAAATTGGATATTTGGTTTTATTTTCAATTCATAAAACAATTTGTCTATACAAGAGTGAGCTCTACTTAATTCCCAGAAGGGTAATTTGTAATTTAGTGATGAATTTCTTTAGTTTTGATTGTGTTTTTTTCCTTCTCTTCAAAACCCAGAATTGAATCTGAATTTGAGGATTGAAAGATGCAAATCTGAATTTTATTTTAAAGCAAAATCATACAGCCTTAGCTTCCAGTGACACTGAAAAGTCAAACTTTTCTTTCTTTAAATATCATTTCAACAGATAGTGACTGCAAAGGGATGTTGTCTTTCAGTGGCCGTTGAAAAATTGTGGGGTAGCCTGGCGAGGCAGAACCAACACATCGCACATCGCTAGACGAACGCAAGAGTCTAGCGATGTGCGATGCGGGGACGATGCCTTGGTTCTGGCTCACCAGGCTATGTGCCGGGGGGTGGGTGGAGGGTTGGTGGGTACAAAATAAATGCAGATTGTATCTTCAAATGTTTCAGTGCCAAGAAATGTTCATTTCTTATGTGTGTCGAGGATCTGCGTCCGAATTCCCATGTCCTCTTTATTGCTTGCATGAGCGACAGTGAAATGAAACAAGATTCTGCTTTATGTTTGGAGGTCCATCGAATCTCCCGTTACTCAAACAAGGTTGGGAAAGCTTACTTTTGGATGACTTTTTATAAGATTGAAGCACATTCTTTGATATAATCTGCAGATAAACTCTTACTATGAAACCAACCAGATTTAAATAACCTTTCAAGTTTTCCAATATGTTGAAATTGGAAATTATTTTCAAAGCAATCACATAATGAATTTAAAAAAAGACGTAATTTATCATATTAATTGATTTAATTCCCTGTGCTTCCGGTCTACATTGCAGAGATCATTGAAGAGGTCTACATGGCATTTTCCAAAGAAACCCATCTCAACCAACATGACAAATTATAATTGACAGTATCTCTTAGGCACTGAAATAATTTAAGAAAAATTGGAAATGTTGATTTTAATGCCTGTGTACATTATCTTGAGATGAACCAAACACGCCACCCTGACAGTCCAGCATTTGGGCATTTTATAGGCACATAGCGTCGCCGCTCGACGAACAAGATCACCAGCAAAGGAGATGAACGCGTTTCAAACGAGAGGGGAAAACAAAACACAAACATCGTCTCCACCCATTAAAAAAATTTAAAAAAAAACCTGTTTGAGCATCTGTGTGTAGTCCGGTTCTAACTGGCGAAAGAGGAATGTGGACAATGATCGTACCATGCGGTCAGCCCCTCCCCTTCTCCATGCAGCAGAATCGTCCATGGCAGAAGAAGAGAAAGCGGACATTTCCAAAACATTCATAAAAAAATATCCACGGGATGAGGACAGCGATTCCACGTCCACTGTCCGTGCTGTGCCATTTGCTCCCTCGCTGGCGTGCAGTGCCTCACTTTTTTCAAAGTTCTGCTATGAACCGTTTCTTTGTCCTCTAAGCCACGTAGTTGTACTGGTTGGAGTTCTCCCGGTCCCGTTCCATGTATTCACGGTCGATCAGTGACTCAATCCTCTTCTTCAGGTCAGCGGGCTGTGGAACAATAGTGGCATTCAGCATCAAGGCAAAACTCAACAAATTAGGCTATTTAGAGCTGCAACTAACAATTATTTTGATAATCGATTAATCTGCCATCTTTTCTGATGATTAATCGATTAATTTGTTCATTTCTTTCTTTGAAATCAGAACATTTGCATTTTCAGAACAAATGTCTTTTTTACGCCCCATTCGGAGCTGTGTGAAGAAAGAGGAGGAGACATGCGGCAAAGATGTCGGGGAGGGGAAGCGAACCCATGATTCTGTGTGCCACACATATGGCATTTGTGTGCTTTGCAGTGTACTGACTCTTAACAGACTGAGCAACTGCAGCGCACAAAATTGTAGTGATTATTAACCTGAAACATTTGTTGATATTGCAAACGTTGAACAACATTCAACACATTTAAGCGGCGGATGGATCAAACAAGGAAACGATTAGTCGCTGTCGATTAATCAATTATCAAATTAGTTGCTGATTATCATCGATTAATCAGTTACAGCTCTACAATTATCAGAGAGGCGACCAAGTCGCTTGTTCAAGTCTTCTTGGGCAAGTTAAGTCAAGTCATCATTAACATGCTGTAATTTTAGCTCCAGAATCTGATTTTTATAAAAATAGCAGAAAATCAAACAATGCCATTATAAAAGCAAAACTATTGCTTGCTTTTGATTTTATTCAAATCAGATTGTGGAGCTAAAATGACAGCATGTTAATGATGACTTGACACTTGAACGAGGGACTTGGTCGCATCTCTGCCAATTATCAAACTCGACTAAACTGATTTTAATATAGCGCAAAATAGCAACTGAAGGGGCCTCGGGCTGCTTTACACTAGTTGCCAGTGAATTCTTGGTCTGATAGTAGATAGACTGTGAGGTGCACCTTGACGGGGAACTTGAGCTGGTTGTACACTTCTGAGACCAGCAAGTTGTGTGTCAACGTCTTGCGCATTTTCATGATCCGGACGATGGCGGCATCGATCTGGTACTGTCGATCTTGGAACACGCGCTCCGTGGTGTTGGCCTGTTCTTCAACCTGGAGGACACATTGATGACTCAGTAAAAAGTAATTGCAATCTTTCCTACTTACCTATGAAGTAAACAAATAATCAATGTATATAAATGACTAATTCAATTCAAATTTGTACAATATATTTGTTGAATGTGTGCACGCTCTTCCTTCCGGCCTAGTGTAGGACCATATTATTACAATAACTGGAATGGAAATAGAAATGACCAATATCCAATTCAAAAAGAAACACCAACCCCATAGACATGTATATAAAGTAGACGCATCGTGCGTGACGTCATCCCATTGCTGTGAACAAACTCAGATTGTGCCGCCCACTGTGCGTTGTGCCGCCGACTGCGTCATTGTTGAAAATACCCGTATATCCGGGACAAGAAGAGATAGAGAGAGCTATACAGAATATGAGAGACACCCCACACGCAACTTCTTCCGGTGGTACTGTCCACTAGCGGCGCCAATGATAGTCAGTATGAATGGGATCCTATGGGAGCTGAAATAAAAAATATTAGGGCCAAATCTGACGCGTTTGTGAAATTATGATCCCCCTCACAAAATTAACCGATAAATATCCCAGCAATATACATGGCTGCTAAGATTGGAATATTTGTATTGGAATTCCCATAGGCCTCGGTTTTCTGAGACTAGGCTCCACCAGCCTGAGGCCCATACCAACCCGGAAGTAGGCACATCAAAACGAATACAGTGTCCATTTTTATGTACAGTCTATGATCAACACCCAGTCATCACCACCGGTACGTCACACAGAGCATGTCATCGCGGGCGGTACAACGTCTTTGTACGTCACAAAGACGTCACAAAGATAGTGTCCTACAAAACGATATTCGTGTGCTGGAATAGCCATGTCAGAAAACAAAATATATCAATGATGGATCAAAGCAGCAATAGAGTGTAGGAATCGAGGCAAGGACACCATCAAAAGACGAAAGGGCATACGCCTTATTGCATATTTGGGATTCTCTCTTGCCAGTCAGACCACACGCACAAGGTAGTGTTAAAGCCACAGCGTTGCCATGTCCACAGAACGTCATTCCTGAGGAAGATCACAGAGCCTGCAATCGTTTTGGTATTTGAAAAACCCGTAACCTGGGTTCTTGGAGGAATAACAAAATTAAAATTTAAAGAACAAACTCTGTACGTTCAAGCCAATTGTTCTGGAAATTACAGTTTGGTAGTGGACACACTAAGCAAACGTATTAGTGTTTCAGCATGCAGACACAAAGCAACAGCGACATTTTTCTGAGACACTTCGCAAACTAGCAAATAATTTAAGACTTGAGTGAAATTAATTTTGGACCAGCAATGAAAATGTGAGAATTTAAATAATTTTAGGCCTAAAATTTTACTTTCTGAATTAAATACTTTCCCGCAGCAGCCCCGCTTTGCCCGTATATTTGAAAAAAAGTGTGATAACGTACAGTTTCTTTCATCTGAATCTGGTTGATCTTGATCCTGAACAGCTTGTGTTTAAAGTCATCGTTGCAGGAAAACTTGTCTCCGTCCTCAACGTCTTTGCCTTTGGGTTCCTTGGTCAGAACGCGCGCCTTTCCGCACGCCAGTGACTGCAACGTCCTGCGCAGCTCACTGTCCTCTGCACAAAACATGGTTCAATATGCCAATATGTACACACTTTCTGGGTAGCATACTAACTAATAAATATTGAATGTTACTAAAATGAATTGTAACATTGCAGGTTTTTCTATTTTCCAGATGGAAACAGGGCACACACACACACACACACAAATGCATTTCTACAGTGCCCCCTGCTGGTAATTTATTGGATATTCACTTTCACTGTGATTCGAATAATTTAACATGTTTATGTTTAGGGTTGGAGATCAGCAAGGTTGATGCCAGTGATAAATACTAGCCTTTTCACATATTTTTATACAGTCAGCAACAAACCCGTAGAAGACCTGACAGAGTTAACGATTTAAAAATTCTCCATCCATATAATATTTGCACCATGCGCAATAAAAAAACATGTTTTTGCACCAGCCTGAGGCCCATACCAACCCGGAAGTAGGCACATCAAAACGAATACAGTGTCCATTTTACACATACAGTCTATGATCAACACCCAGTCATCACCACCGGTATGTCACACAGCGCATGTCATCACGGGGCGCGGGCGGTACAACGTCTTTGTACGTCACAAAGGCGATAGTGTCCTACAAAAAGGATATTCGTGTGCTGGAATAGCCATGTCAGAAGACAAAATATATCAATGATGGATCAAAGAAGCAATAGAGTGTAGGAATCGAGGCAAGGACACCATCAAAAGACAAAAGGGCATACGCCTTATTGCATATTTGATGCCAGTGATAAATACTAGTCTTTTCACATATTTTTATTCAGTCAGCAACAAACACAACCGTAGAACACCTGACAGAGTTAACGATTTAAACATTCTCCATCCATATAATATTTGCACCATGCACAATAAAAAAAAAAAAAACACGTTTTTGATTCAAGTTATTTTTTTGGGCACAAGCGCTGTTTATTGAGAGAGATAGTGACAGGATTGGGGGAAACTGGGATGAAGAATCGGGGGGAGACATTGCAGAAAAGCCGGAGAGGGGATTAGAGCCTGCGGCACTGCACGACCTATGGTCCAGTGGGCTCGCTCTATAACCTTTTTTTTTTTAATTTCTCTTTTGTTGCTCTGGAGCGCACAGCCCGCAGATTGCTTAGCGTGAACATATTAATAAAAGGTGAACTTCGGAAGCAGCGCTAATAGATATTATAATGAATTATAATATACAGCCAGGTGATATTAAAACACACGGCCATCAATCGTTTGATGACTCGACACAGCTTCTCATTCATTGGGTTTTCTATATTTTCATGACTATTTACATTGTTTAGATTCTCACTGAAAGGATCTAACAACCTACCTATACCAGTTGCCAATTTGATGTCGTCCAGAGTAAACTCTTCTCCTTCGTTGAACATCAACAGGACCAGTGTTTGGAACAGAGACACCTGTAGCTCCTTCTTACCCTGACAATCAACACACATTACCACCACAATTAATACAATTACCACTTCTATTGTGACTAGACTCCGCTGTTCTGACCACCCTCTCAAGGCCATCGTCACCTCCGTTGATGGCATTGACGGAATCCTTGCAGCATTTTTTTTCCAACGATCTCACCAGCGCTATGCTATGACTAAAACTCAAATGGCTGCCAAAAACAACAATGATCCACAGGGCTAAGCTATGCTAACAAGGTACCGCCGTGCGCATAGTGACTGAATGCACAAGAATAGGTATGTATCGACTCGGCCAAGACCGAGGAAGAACATTTCAGCATGGATTGTCTGTGGAGTTTTCATGTTGTCTGATGCGTTTTATCTACCTCTTTAAATTCTGCCTTCAGCACACAGTGTCCCAGGGTAGACTGCCACTGCAGTTTCCTGCCGCTGTGCTTGCACAAGTAGAAGGTCTTGAAGATCTCCTGAAGACGAACCATCTGTGGGCAGAACCAGACCCAGACCCATCCTGGAATGTTAACAGAGCAATATGCCCAACACCCATCCTTATACTTTTATGGTTATATAATTCAATTAATTGTATTAAATATTCCTAATTTACAAAATAACCAGCACCAACCACAGTGACTCACCACATTACTAAATCATTCTAGCCACTGGGAGGAAGTGGACACCAGCAGCTGCAACGGAGCAGGCAAAGGCTGCATTCCGACACAGAGACATTGTGGGAAGGGAGGAGCGGGCTTGGCCTCGGAGCCAGCATAACAACCTGGAGGAAGGCCACACCAGCTCAGAGACGAAAGCTGGTGGTCCAGGAGATTCGTCGGGTGGAGGAAGCAGGAAGGTGCGCAAAAGCAGTGGCGCAAGCAAAGCAAGGGCAGTGGATGGCATGGGAGGGAGTTGAAAAGAGGAAGATCACCTGGAAAGGACTGTGGGAGATGGAGTCGTTCAGAGCAAGCTTCACCATTTGGCTTGCCCTCGCCAGCCAACCTAAACCAATGGTACGGCGAGGACCCCATCTGCCCTCTATGCTCAGAAAAAGCAACACTGAAGCACATCCTGGTGGGATGCAAGACCAGCCTCAGCCAAGGCCGTTACACCTGGCGACACAACCAGGTTTTACGATGTCTTGCTGCAGTGTTGGAGAAACAACGGATACGCGTGAATGCCCTACCAGCCCCAGGACCCAGGCGGCAACAATTTATCCGGGAGGGTGAGGGGCAGGCCAGCCTCGCCACCAAAAGACCAGACACCAGTCAGCTGGATGGAGCACGGGACTGGAAACTCATAGCAGACTTGGACAAAAGTCTCTGTTTCCCAGCGGAGATTGTGTCCACCAACCTGCGACCAGATCTGGTGCTGTGGTCAGCGTCGCTCAAGCTGTCCTTCATTATTGAGCTCACGGTGCCCTGGGAGAGTGCTGTGGAGGAGGCTTACGAGCGAAAGAAGCTTAGATATGCCGATCTCGCAGCCGAAATACAACAACGAGGCTGGAATGCCAAAATACGCCCAGTGGAGGTAGGCTGCAGAGGCTTCGTA
>OMKY01221753.1:8806-21133 GCA_900302395.1 Bregmaceros cantori
AGCGTGTCACGCCTCAGCCTCTACACCTTGACGAGAGTTCTCTGGATATCTGTTCTACGCCTGGCGTACTGTGCTCATCTGGTCCCGTTCCTTCCTTGTGTGCAGCGCGACCCCCTGGATCCTCTACCCGTCCCTAGTTCCGCCCAGGGGATTCAGACCACGAGATGAGTACTGTTTCTGATGAGGAGCCCATGGACGACGCCTAGATTATACTTGTACATATCTTCGAACCTCTAAAGGGTTCTACTTGTTCACTGAACATTATTCCAGTCTTTTGCTTTTTTTGCTTTTCCAGTCTCTGCTTTAATAAAGGGTTTAAAACCCTCTCTTCTGTCTCATCTCTGGGAAACTAAATGTACTTGTACCCTGACCCGTGACATTTATAGACACAATCTACAGTATGAGCCTCTTTCCTAGAATTACCAGACCCAGTAGGATTACTCTGAATAGTGCCACTTTATATACCTATTATTTACCTATAATCCCAACACATAAGAACCTAAAAGATCATCCCTTTTTCTTGTCTTTTTTTCTTATGGCGCTCATCATCTCATCATCTTCAAGTCGACCTCCATCCACCGCCGCCCAGCAACAAATGCTAAGTTCACTAATAAGGGCTGAACCTTGCACAAGAAGGGCAACAAACCTGATTGAGGCCATGAGTATTTAATTGCCAACGCATGTTTACCATTCAGCCTTATTGACACCACAGGTTTCATCAAATTAATGAGAGAGGCAACTCCTCATAACAGGGTGCCAACAAGGCAATTCTTCTCGTGCAATGAAAATACCACACCTTTATGACAAATAAATGGCAGATGTGGCAAATAACTTGGCCGGGGCACAGTATTACGCCGCCACGACCGACCTCTGGACTAGAGGTGGCGGCAGGTGTCAGCCCTATCGCTGCTGCACTGTCCACTAATTACTGAACAGTGAAGTCTTGTGTCCAGTTGTTGGAGACTGTGCTCTTCCAAGATGACCACACCTCTGATAAGAAGTGGTGGAAGGAAGGATTGGAGGCTTGAGACTAGGGCTGCAACTAACGATTGTTTTAATAATCGATTAGTTGTAGATTATTTAAACGCTTAGTCGATTAATCGGTTGGACTTTTTGCTTATAGAAAGTCCCCCAAATGTTAACGCTGACCAACAATTACAAGAGATTAATCTTGTTGACTTCAAATCTAGTCAAATTTGGTTCTTCTTAACCAGCAAATGTACAAGTTACTCTCTCATAGACAAATGTAATACAACTTAAATTGTAATATTTTTTTATTACATTTTTATTATATTTAATGTTTTTTTCACCCTTTTCCATCAGTTATGACCATTTAATATTTCATATTTTCAAATATGATGTTTCTTGGCGATTAACGATTATTACATTCGTTGCCGATTCATTCTATAATCGATTAGTCAACGATTAATTGACTAATCATTGCAGCCTACTTAAGACAAAACAACATGGTGGCTAAGACAACAGATAATGCAGCCAACATCAAAAAGTTAAAGCATTCCAGAACTCCCGATAACTGGCTTAGCTGTTTTGGCCATAATTTAAATTTGGGCATCAGCCCAAATCAGGTACTAACTTACTCTTTTATTATTACGTTTTGTTTTACAACTTAAATCACAACCTGTTGAACAACCAAATTGTGTTGTCTGTTGGTTTATATAAACAACCTGACGAGGCGCGTAACCTTATATACACTATTTATTTTTCGGACCGGCACGTTCATTCATACAGTGCTACCCGGCATGGCTAGCAGCTAGCTTCTACTACGCATGCTCCGGAACCAACAGCATGGTGGTTAATATGGTTACTTACATGTAACACCACACTAATGACTTTTTAAATGACAAAAAATACTTCCCAAAATATATGCTAATCAATTCATAAGCAGTTGACATTTATACAGAATATTTGGATGTTGGCATTTTAGATTCAAGCATGACTGGAAATGGAAAAAACAGAAGACGCTGAGCAAGGCTTGAAAACAAAATTATTTTTAAAACGTTCTGTTCCGAACGGTTCAGGCAGGCCTATGTTTAACGTTTTCGTTCTCTGAACCCTTCCGCCACCAAAATATCAGTCCTGAACCGTTCGTAATTCAAAGATTTTGTTTGTTCTCAAAGTTCCTTAAATTGTGAAATGTTAAGTTTAAATATAGTTTATAGAGAATATATTTGGTGGATTTTCAAACTTCAGTGTAACTGTATTAGCACCATTACATTCGCTTCCTTGTCTGTTCACAAGATGGAGCAGTAGATGCATGGGGCTTCACGACTGAGTTGGATGGATGCACAACCGGAAATAGTCTCGCAGACAAAAGGATATGTTAAAATATATAGAGAACAGAAAAAAACGTTTTAACCGGTTTTGTGGATTTCATAATGTTCCGGTTCTGTTCCGGAACAGTTAAAGAAATCTTTTTCCGTTTCCGTTTCCGCTCCCCATAAAATTCTGTAAAATTATGTTCGTTTCCGGTTTTCGTTTTCGTTCCTTGAACCGGTTCGGGCGCTGACACTGAGGGAGAAGCAAGTGGCTTGGGGCTCCCGGAGAAGGCACTAAACCACAATGTCGCCCCTCGCAAGCTGGAGAGACTACTGCAGGTGGTCCAGCTTGCTTGATATTGTTGCTTCACTGATGCATCATAGATTTTTATAAAAACTCTTGTTTTATTTTTGAAGTTACCCCAAGTGCACTCCTTTGAGAAACAAAATAAAATAAAAAACGCCATTAACAGGTTACCATTATTTTTAAATAAGTGTTCCTGTTCCAGAACATAAAAAAATAATAACGTTTCGGGTTTCGTTTCTGTTCCCTGGAAAATACAAAAAGTTCCCTTTTTTTTTCTGTTTGGCCAACAGGAAGCAGAGTAGGGTGGGAGACTAGCTTTGAGTGGCTCCACCTGCAGTAGAGCAGATTTAAGCTCAGGTGCATTCCTGCTTGCTCTCCTTCTCTCCACTCCCAGACCTGGCTGCTGAGGCAGCAGCCGTTTTGCTACTGACCAACCCTGCCACTAAAGCATCATGCTCCTTCATCACATATCAAATTAAATATATGAATCCTCACTTTAATTAAAGGAAAAAAATCAGAGACTTTCTAGCATATAGTGTTGAGTTATAGCCCACTGAAAAAATGTTTCCATTTCCATAATTATTTGGAATTTTGGATAGGGTGTGTATGCTGTGTGTATGCGAAGGTTGGGAAGTTTTTCTGGTCGGGCTGCGCATCGTGTCTGTTGAAGAGGCAGACTTCAGTCCCAGATGTACACTGCGTTCGTGCCGTTGGCACCCTTGCGCGCCCTTGACTAGCGCCCGCCGTCTGTCGTGCGAGGGTGTTGGCAGCGGCGCATCAAACAGAGGCAGCGGCAGCAGACAAAGTATCGGAGGCAGACGATGCTTCAACCCCTGCGAACAATTCACGTCGCCTGTCATGGAGGCTTGTTCACAGCCCATTGTATTGCAGCGAGCGTTATGATGGCCTGTACAGCCATTGTCTTGGCGCCACTCCCATTGTGTTGAAAACATTTCTTATACACTTTATGCGCCAGTCCCTGTAGTCTGTTGGCTGGACCAGCTAAGCCTTGTAAGCGAACACTATCAAGTGAAAACAAAGAATGGTTCACGACCATTAAAATGAAGAACACAACCATAAGGGTGGTAAAAATTGTTTCTTTCAATGTTCAATTATCAGTAAATGTATTGGTTAATCATCTATAAACCATTACTTTGGTTATGAGTTGAGCAGCTTCAATGCACAGCAAATCGTTCGTTTTTTAAAATAATTATTCATTATTTTTCTAAAAAGTAAATACAAAAGTAACCCATTCGCAACGCTAGATTTAATTCTATTTACTGTCATGAACAAGGACTGCAGAGCAGAGATGTGCACGAATCCCGAACTCTTAAGATGTAGCTGGTCGCCGCCATGATGGGCTGAGGTAGGTGAGCAGTGCGCAACCTTCTTCTTCTTCTTCTTCTTCTTCTTCTTCTTCTTCTATTGTTTAATGCTGATCGACACTTGTCTGAGCATGCCATTGCACGCATGGATGGAAAGGAAGCGGAAAAGAATGGATTTTTTTTTTAAAGCCGAAAAAGGCCATCAGGGCATTAGTCCGAGTCGAGTCTCGAGTCCCGTTTTTGGTGACTCGTTGTCAGAAATATTATAGTTATACATAAAAATATATTTAGACATTTTCTAATAGCCACTCTGGCTCTCCGACCACAGTTTTGAAAGCATCTCATATTGAGTGGCCCTGCCTTATCAACTCTAAGCCATAGTGCTAAACTCCCAAATGCATTTAACAATGGAGGTCCGTCTACATGCTAGTTGAGGGTAGTTCAGTTTCGAAAACGAAACATTCACGCCGCTCTCTCTCTCTCCCTCTCTAGCTTGACCAAAGTTGAAGTCCCAATGATTGGTTGGAAACTCTCTCACTTTCCTTGATCACCCATTAATCATGCAATCTTATTGGTTTACGATACAGTCTTTCAAAGAGCCCTGTGTTCTAATTGGATGTTCAATGTGCTGTGATGATGTTCCTACTCCTACTGGATGCACCTTCAACCTGTGTAGCATCCTTTGTTCTCCGCCGACAAGATAGATGGTTTAAGCTGGTAGCCTTTCTCTGGGAAGACATGGCTATCAGATAATTTTTAAAATGTTTTTTCTAGCCCATTCAGGCTGTTTCTTTCAAGCTTTATTTATTAGGGTTAGCGGAAACAGGTGAAGATGGGGGGCAGACATGCGGGAAATACCTTGGTGGTGAGATTCGAACCACCGACTCACCGCACCATTGAGGCATATGTGTCCTTTCCAGCGCTCTGCCAAACTAACTGAGCTGCTGGGCAGCACGGCTATCAGATAATTTATTAATTTTTCATTATTACTCGTGAGTCGAGTCTTTTGACTTGAGTCTGCATCTCTGCTGCAAAGGACCCAGGAGCGCCATTTGGCCACAGATTGCATTAAGTCAGGCTGGAACAGGCAGACAGGAACATAGCAGGCAGACAGTGTGCGCAGGGCCGAGTTCAGACAGGATGTGAGCAGATCGACCGGGAAGTGTGGAACTGAGCAGGCTTTTATAGAGCAGATGGTGGTGAGCAGATCAGAAAAGCAGGAGCAGCTGGTGGAGACAGGACACATGCAGATGGCAGGAGTGGACTCAGGACATGTGCAGCGTTACTGAATTTAGGGTGGACAGTGTAGTGGGAGATTCAGGCTTGGACCAGGTGTCGGGTAGAGTCAGAAGTGAAGCTTTTATTGAGAAAGTCACATGCTACACTCTCTGACAATCTTAACTAAAGCACTGACTGACTACGCTTTTAAACACAACCAAGACACGCCTCTGTCACAGATAAGGTATGAATCTGTGTATGTCCGTTGTGTTATTTAAGGCAACCACCGGCTACTGTCAGCACTTCCTGAGGCCGACAACTGTCTGTGTCTGTGACGTGGACCAGAGGGGGAAGCTTTTCCTCTACACATAGTCTGTCGGTATTATAATTCCATATCATAATAATAGTATCATAATTGCCCACTTCAACAGCAACAGTTCAACCTTTATTTTCATGTTATTTGTATTGAAACCGTCAGAACCCTGAGGCTGTTTTAGGGGATTTTACCATGTTTCAAATAAACATGGATGAAATCTATAAAACATACTAATTGCCATACATATTTGGCTTTTTTTTTCTCTCCAACACAAGCGTAAAAGTGGACAGGATGGACAAAAAGACATAAACATCTTTACAGATGTTTGTGAATTATATTAATTCACAAATGTTATGATTCTATTATAATACATTTGAGACCCAGAGAAAACAAGGTGACAGGGTTAAAGGCCCTTTAATAAATCATAAAGCTGAAGCCTTCATGGCTGGATGATTACTATAACAAAGACAAGAGTTCATCGTAGAGTCTGTGCTCAGTCCATTGGGAGTCCGAGGAGTGGAGACCTGGAGTTCAGACTGGAAGGAGAGGAATGTGAGTGGTAAATGCAAGAATATCCACCAGGAAACGGTGCATAATCCAAGGCACAATGTCGACTCACTGATACTCTTCTGGACACGTAATTTATCTGATCCGAGGACCGGTCCGAACCGTGAGTCTCTTGATCCGTTGCACCCCTAATATACGCACACGCGCAAATATATGCACGCGCTCAGACACGTTCACTCATACACACACACACCATGTATAAATACCGCACGCAACGTCAAACGGCACCGTATTGGATGGCGGTGATTCACTATGGCATACCCTCTCCTTTCCTACCATCAAAAGGCAGTTGTTGATGCCTCCGATTCGTTAGACAAGCGTGGCTGTCTTGCGGCACCACGGCAGTGCGGGGTGGCTGCGCAACGAACGGCCACTCACGTGCGTGTTCCATGTGCACGGCGGTGTTTTTTTACACTGTTTTCCTCATGATGCAAGTTTGAATTTGATCACAGGGATTATCCCAGATGTTCATGGTGACTTTTTCACGAAAAAGTGCAAATGAGGCCAAGTCCTTAGCTAACAAAGGGTTAACTTAGTCAATAAGCACTAGTGAGTTAAGCTAGTCTGGCGAGCCAGAACCAACGCATTGTCCACGCATCACACATCGCTAGGCGCCTGCATTGGGTCTAGGAAAATCAGGCTCGCCGTCGGTACGGATTCAGTCGGCCAATCAGCGCGGTCGTGGGGGGAGTTTGTATGGGCTACGCAAGATGTGGGCGGAGTTTGGTTGTCCCACCTCCATGCCGCTTGTCCCACTGCGCTATGACTGGATAACATGATTTTATTGACATGTTTTTTTTTTTTTTAACGTTTTCCGACCCTGGTTTTACCAGACCCAATGCAAGCGTCTAGCGATGTGCGATGTATGGACGATTCGTTGGTTCTGGCTCGCCAGGCTAAAGTTAATCTGCAGTAAGCCTAGTTGTACGAGGCTCAAAGTTGTTGACACGCGCTAACAAGAAGTTTCTGCTATAAAGTCAGAGGTCAGAAAAACGCATAGTCAAGACACAGATTCCCGGAGAATTCCCCAACCTGGCCATCGAGAGATAATATTTCAAAGGTCCACCCTCCCTTTTTCGAGTCTGTCTTGAAACACGGCCGAAGCGTGGCCTCAATGATGCATGCTACACTCTGACTGCGCCTGTCAGAAAAATAAATACAGATTTATTTGACAGCCTCCTAAAAAGTGTGAAGTTTACATCGACGCAGCTCAAATACAATGGGAGCGGTGTGCGTGCATTTATTTGCCACGCCATAAATATTTCTCAGTTTTTCTCTCCTCAGCATTGTGGCGGCTGCCTCGAGTCAAAGTTACTGTTGGGGCCTGCACACCAAGTTTTAGTTTCCTCTCTCTCCCTCTTACTCGCCAGTTTTATTATGCAAGCAGTCCTAGTCAGGCGATTGCGTGGACCCTCCGTTGACTGCCATCACATATTAGTAATGTGGATTTCAAGATCCTAAGACGTATAGGTAAATGTAAGGCATACTTAACTCTTCCAGTGCCAAATATTTTAACCCTAAAAGAATCTGCTCTGCTGTTTGAAAGTTCACCGTATATTCTCCACGAACCGGACCTCCGACAGTTTTCCCATCATTCCCGGAAAGCCGGCAAAAAAAGCCCATATGGATACATGAGGGAGACAGATTGTTATGCCGTTTTTCAAATCACTACTCCTCGGAGAGCGTTCATTGGAGCGAAAAGTCAGTTATGTGCGGCTCGGGTCGGACTCATAATTTCTATGAGACGGACCTCCTACTACGGTTTTCTGATAAATCCCGAAAAACTTGGACAAAAATCCCAAAGGGATAGAATGGGGGAGGAATACCATTGAGAGAATGAAGCCGACCAGGCGTGGCCAGAGCCAACACAGTGCATTCTAAAATCATCCCATATGTATTGAATGGGGGAGATATACGGACCCAACACACTGTAAATTGAGACGCATGACCACAGCCCACACACTCATGCTAAGCAGGCATGACCAGAACCCACACATTCTTGTTAACCTGGCATGGCCAGACCCCACACAGCATGCGGCATTCACAAGCATGCAATTTCTTGGAATTGCACTTCTAGTTTGAAAATCTGTCCATAACTGTGTTGACTGATTTTGTTCACAGACATACCAACGAAACAACTAACAACTAGAAGTACCCTGAGACTGCAAATAGGGCCATAGAGTCAATTATGCCAAAAAAAAGAAAAACTTTTTTTGTGAAGACTTCGTTTATAAAATGGCTCGGGATTGTGATCATCTCTGAATTTTAATCGTTGGGTCAATAGTGGCGCCTGGTAAGAAATTTCATGAAAATCCTCAAACTTTTTGAGTAAAAAAGTAAAAAACTCAAAGCAAAAAACAAATATATGCGACCGAAAAAAATGAGCAGATCTGGAGCCCTCAGGATTAAAGTGTGTAAGGTAAGCAGTTCTATTTCATGTCACAAAACAGTAGCCGTGCGAAGAACAACGGATGGTTGTGGGAGAGAAATAGTATCATCTATCGTCTCTAAATGAACGTGCCATCCAGCCATGAGTTATCACAAGCGGAGATTTTTTTTTTCCTCTCTCCCCGGTAGTTTAATTAGCTGTAAAAATCATTCCCGGCTAATGTGGCCTGCTGACGCGTGGCAGTGTGTGCGAGTCTCCTAATAGATCACAGGAACACTGCTCTTTAATAGGTAGCAACACAGGCAACCCAGCCTCCTACTGGGCGGTAGACGTTCCCACAGTATTCAATTTTTGATCAGGGGTTCAGTCTTTATTTCATGAATTAACCACAACCAAGGCCCGGTTCAATAAATTGTGTTGGAATCAATCAAGTATGCGTCGGCGGTGTTGCCACAGTTACTTGTCAAAACTAAGCCTATTCCTCTATGAAGGAATACCTAGGGTGAGCGAGAAGATTACCGTAAGGGGAATGAGACTTGCAGGACATTGCCAAAGACACAAAGAGCTACCAGCCAGCAAACTGTTGCTATGGGAACCTACACATGGGGACCGGTCCAGAGGACGCCACACCCTAACATTCGTGGACATGCTGAAGAAGGACGCGGGAGTCCATAGCACCAACGAACTGGCCAAATGTATGGAGGATCTGGATGACTGGAGGCTACGATGGAAGGCTCGTCTGAGGGCGACCTAGAGAGGGGCCTATGCAGTTGTCCCGCCTGCAATAGGTATATCCCCTAAATAAAAGGTTAAAAAATTAATAACTGGGGGTTAAGATTAGGCTCAGGACCAGTTAAGGACCAAACAAAAATTTGGCCATATTGAAAGTAGAGGCTAGACTAGCACAATAAGGTGCTAAACTAGCATTGCCAGACCCAAACTTTCTGCAAAATTTGACGCGGAGATTGGGAGACTTGGTGCAGGTGAGCAGCAAGAACGAGGCAACACAATGGGCCAACGCCGCTTAAGCAGCCTTGCTCTGCTGGCCATAGAGCGGACACTGGTCAAGTCCCTGGAAAAGACACCAAGCTGGTACAACAGGGTCACAGACCATTTTCTTGAAAACAAACGGAGCGTCGAATTTACGTATAAATAGACGTGTTTTATGATGTAGAACGACAAATTTGGCTTCCCCTCCTTGAAAGACCAGCATCCGCCACTGGTACACATTGACTGCCGACTCGAAGCAGCCACCCACACACAGCTGTTTTTTAATGAAGGCAGGCACGCACCTGGGTTCCACCTATTTGACGGTGTGTGTGTGTGTGTGTATAAGATTGTGTGTGTGATATGTGATGAAGAACAATTGCAGCAGCAACAAACAGTTAGCCTTGAGCGGAGCGTACTCTCGAGAATCACTGAATAAATCGTCTGAGCAGAAGTGGCAGGCGGCTCCCTGCAGCAACGGAGGTTTGTTGGGAGCGCTTTCCTGACCTCCCGACTTTAACGGCTTGTAACTCAGGAAGGGAACCCAGGAGAGACGCACTTTCTTTTTTCATGTTCAAGTTTAACTTATCTGTCACCCAGGGCTTGAAAACGAAATTATTTCTAAAAAGTTCCGTTCCGAACGGTTCAGGCAGGCCTATGTTTAACGTTTTCGTTTTCAAAACTGTTCCGCTACCAAAATATCGGTCCTGAACCGGTTCGGAACGCAAAAAAATGTGTTCCTTATATTGTGCAATGTTACGTTTTCAGATATAGTTAGTACAAAATATATTTGCTGGACTTTCAAACTTGCAACTGTATTAACGTGAAAACCGGGTTTAAAACACCATTACATTCGCTTCCTCTTCTGTCCACAAGATGGAACCCCAGATGCATGGGGCTTGATGACTGACAGTGAAAGTTGGATGGATGCACAACCGGAAATAGTCTCCCAGACATAGGATATGTTCAAATATAGAGAGAACAGAAAAAAAAAGTTTTTAACCGGTTTTGTGGATTTCATAATGTTCAGTTTCTCTTCCGGAACCATTGAGAAATCTTTTTTCGTTTCCGTTTCTGCTCCTCATAAAATTCCATAAAATTCTGTTCGTTTTCGGTTTTTGTACATTGAACCGGTTCGGAGCCCTGCTGTCACCTCATCTGTGCAGAGGCGAGCAATTCTGGTTCCGCAAAGTTAAAAGTGTTTTTGGTCGTACCGCCACTGGACTGATAGCATTGCACACCAGGAATTTGCCCGCTGGCCAGTCTCCATCTTGTCGCCTTTTTGTGCATTGCAGTTTCAGATGTTCGAGCGTTGTATCCAGTTATTGATCCAATCATTGTTTCACACAAATTATGATTTATTTATATAGCCTACAGTATTTTATATATTTTTATATCTATATTTATAATATGTATGTGTCTCCTAGTACAGGTTGAAAAATTATTTAGTGTATATATATATATATATATATATATATATATATATCCTAAAATCGAGCCCTGTGGGAATTCCAATATAAATATTCCAATCTTAGAAGCCTGTTTTAACCTATTTAAAGATCTTTCCTAATTGTTTTTTAATGTATATTGTCGGGATAATTACCAGTTAATTGTGTGAGGGGGTCATAATTTCACAAACGCGTCAGATTTGGCGTTAATATTTTTTATTTCAGCTCCCATAGCAACCCATTCATTCTGACTCGGTCGTTGGCGCCCCTAGCGGACAGTACCACCGGAAGAAGTCGCATGTGGGGTGTCTCTCTCTCATATACTGTATAGCTCTCTCTATCTCTCCTTGTCTCCGGATATACGGGTGGTTTCAGCAATGACGGCGCGAAGTCGGGGGCTTCAACCCGACTTTAATGAAAGCAATGGGATGACGTCACGCACGCTGCATATACATTATACAGTCTATGGTAGATCCGCTTCTGCTCTGAAGGCAGACGGTAGAAGCCCTTTGCTCCGTTCGGAGTGAAAATAAACTACTTATTCCTGGATCGTACCAGCAGGGTGCATGCCCTGGATGATGTATGTGATCTGTGCTGTTGCAGGGCAGGTGAACGACTGTGTATGAATCTTTATTGGGGAATCTAAAACAACACGGCCTGAAGAAAGGTTGCCGCTAAACGAATTTGACGGCTGTGTGGTGTCAAGTCTTTCCTTCTTCACGTTCGTCTCTCTTGACATCTTTTGCTCTCTCCTTCTCGTTCCAGAGTGAGAGAGAGAGAGAACAACACATGATGAGTAAGACATCAAGAGAGATAGAGTAATGATGATACAGACATATGTGGGGTGATAGAAAAGGAGAGAGAGAGAAAAGAGACACATGGCGAAAGACATTTTCAACATTTCGCTTTTCTATCTCAGCATCTCTCTGTCCCTTTCTTTTCCTACACAGTAAATGTTGCAGTGTTAAATCAACACTTTGATACACATTCAACACTGTGTCAGATTTGGTGTTAAATTAACTCTTTCCATAGTGTTTAACTCCTCTTAAAATTAACTTGAAATTGAGTAAAAAATGTAAAGCACCGCTGGCACGTCCGTGAAGGGACAGCCGTCTGCATCTGAGTGGACGAAGGCCGTGAGGGCTTGTGACGCGGCGAGTCGGCAGCGCCGCTGCGACCCAAACCCCTCGGTCCGCGCCAAGGGTCAGGTGCCGCATGAGTCATGATGCAATGAAAATGCCGGTCTTTAAAGTTTGAGAAAGGACGAGGTGTGTGGGCTTTGGGCGGGGCTATGTAGAGTCTAATTGAGACAGCGCCTTGTAACTCTGCTAATGAACACCAACACTAGTGAATATTCAACTATCTCCGTTGTTATAATAAATCTGAAAGAGTCAATGAACCTTGACACTGCATATTTAACACTGCAAAATTTAGTGGGTAGCCAGATGGATAAATAGTTGGATAGATAGATAAAGAGATTAGTTGGGAACAGAG
>OMKY01221754.1:0-10073 GCA_900302395.1 Bregmaceros cantori
GTGTGTGTGTGTTTCAGGATGTGTGTTTTGGTGTTTGTGTGTGTTTCAGGATGTGTGTGTGTGTGTCTATGTGTGTGTGTGTGTGTGTGTGTGTGTGTGTGTGTGTGTGTGTGAGTGTGTGTGTCAATGTGTGTGTGTGTGTGTGTGTGTGTGTTAATGTGCGTGTGTGTTAATGAGTGTGTGTGTGAATGTGCGTGTGTGTTAATGTGTGTGTGTGTGTGTGTGTGCATGCTGGTGTGTGCTGAAACAGGCCACCGCTTGGCCAGTATGACGATTCTGACAGCTAGGGGGCGACAGTAGGAGAACCCTGGCACTTGCACACAAGCCCTCGTCCAGATGGCGGGGCCACCGAGCGGAGCTTCCTTGCCTGGCAGTCTTTGACCTTCCGTTGCCTAATTCCTGTTTTTTTTCCCCCAGTAATTTAATCTCCTTATCTCTCTCCTTTATCTGTCCCCTACCGCTAGCTCTGTCGCATCCACACGGTGGGCTGATAGCCCCCCCCTCCCCTGTCCACAGGGACGGGGGTGGTGTGTGGGTGGTTGTGGGGGGGGGCACTCAAGCTGTGCTCGCTATTGAGACGATAGCGGCTGTTGTCGGCCTAATGCTAATAGCTTGTTATGATAATGTTGACAACAATCACAACATCGGCCTGTTTCCTCTGTAGCACCACAGCTGCCCTTCCTCAAACAATAAAACAATAAACCCTCTCTGTTCCCTGTGATGTACTATTGAGATTACGTTACAGAAAATACTCAAACTTTATTTATTTGTATAGCACTTTTCATGCAGAGCAACACAAAGTGCTTCACAGAAACAGAACATCGAACAGAACAACGTGACCCACAGCCTCCCAACCCAAACAAACTGGCACACACTCAACCATAGACACACACACGCAAACAAATAAAGTGGGCTAATGTACCGATGACGGTAACATCATAGTTATGAGCTAGATCGAAGAGATGTGATATAGGCAGAGATGGGCAGTGACGCATTACATTTACCCCTGTTACAATTTTTTGGTGTACTTTTTTACTATCGGAGTACATTTTTCACAAGTTACTTTCTACTTTTACTCGAGTAAATTACAGGTGAAAAAAACATACTTTTTACTGAGATGTCAGAAATGCTCTACTCGTTACATTAATTTGGCCTTTAGCGACATCAGGTTGTCACTTCCCAACTAAAGTTTTGATGTCATATCTCTTGATGTCTCTCTCCTTCTTGGCCGCTCTCTCTCAGTCTCTCTCTCAGTCTCTATCTCTGCCTTTCTCGCTCTCTCACTCACTGTCTCTCTCTCTCTCTCTCTCTCTCTCTCTCTCTCTCTCAGGAGGATGTGAAAAGTGGGGGCATCTGACATTGAATTAAATTTTGATGTTGGACACCCAAACTCCAGTGGCTCTGGCTCCTCCCTAAACAAATGAATGGCAGTGGAACTACGGTAAAAGCAAATTATGGCAATGTTAGCAATGTGCGATGCGTGAACGATGCCTTAGTTCTGTCTCGCCGGGCTAGCTCATTACATGTATTTTGAAGACAGTTTACAATGATCGCCTTCTCTCCAGGCAACTTACGAAAAAACTGTGCTCAGCCTGGCTTTTTGAGTGTTAGCGGACACCAAACATATTCTATTCACAGAATACGAGTTGCTCCCTTCAGGCAGGCGCTACAAAACCTTGCACTGCAAAACAAACAGACTCCAGCACTCATTTTTAACCACTTAAATAGGTCTGCTTAACACTAATGAATTGACTCACTGAGGTGTTTACCCATTTTATCAGCCTTCTGATTCTGTTTTATTGATTTATTTTACCTATATTACCTGCGCTGGGGCTGCACGCAAATCAGGTTATATTTTTGATTGTGTTGGTTGGTTGGTTTATTTGTCTGTCCCCAAGATAACTGAAAAAGCTGTGCACGGCAACAATTGTTGGAAATGACACACGGAACAATTGATTACGTTTTGGTCCATTTCCGTTCTGTTACTTAATCACCAACTTACGATCGATCGCTGGGTGCTTACCGCGGTCACGTGACCAGACTTCCAGATCGCTGGAGCCGCTGGGTAGTGTAGTTGGCTTGTACTGAGCATGTTTGCGCATGGTGGAGTCAATCACAATCGAGCTACTGGAGCACTTGCATCGATAATGGGTTGCCACACATACTCCTAGCACTGAAAGTACTATATATTGTAGCACTACGGCGCAGGTTTGCAATCTCTGCATGCTTCTAGTATATTCTATTATTGTGCGGTCTGCACTGCACGGTATCATTTCAGCATTCTAACTTATCACTCATTAGATTTCACATTTTTAGGGCGGGCCAAAATCATGCAGCACTCAACGCGGTGGTGAGGAGAGAGGGTGCTCCTTCTCCTGTCTACAACTTGTGAGAACGCTCTGGCACGGGAATAGCTAACGCTCAACGCCAGAAACGTCAGGGTTATCTCGGATAGAATGGAGGAGGACAAAGAACAAGACGTGAAATATAGAGTGTGAGAGTGGAGGAACGAGGGGTGTGCATGATAGCAACCTGCCTGCAGAGTGCGGGGGTGTGTACGCGTGTGCACAGACAGACAGCATGTACAGGATCGCTAACAAACGTGGGCAGGCAGGCAGACAAGACAGAACGGGAGGGATGAACTGGGGGTGCTGCTTGTAACCAAATGGGATTCAAGCTTGTTGGAGGAAATCATGGGTGAATTGGCTCCATGGATTAAACTCACACACACACTAGTTGGATGCTTGGAGAGCATAGTGACTGAGCACCTTAGAGAGAGAGAGAGAGAGAGAGAGAGAGAGAGAGAGATGGAAGAAGGGAGAGAGATGCAGGGGAGAGAGAAGGAGCTTCCATTATTAATGTTTTGGGATAAAGACCTTGCTTGCCGCATCATTCCACAGTGTCCTTTTAATGAGGGAACTGTCACCCAAAAGCCAAACCACCCCCACCCTTCTTTCTCTTTTCTTTCTCAATCTCTCTTGTCCACACTCTCCATGACCTTTTCCTGATAGCGATGCAGCTGTGTTTTCCTCGTCTATGCTCAGTCATGATTCCATCGGCAACCCCTCAGTGTCACGGGTCAAGCACAAACAATTTAGTAACCCAGAGAGGAGGCAGACAACCCTTTATTTACAACTCAAAATCTTGGAGATATTAATTACATGGCGACCCTTTAGAGGGCAACGTGAAGTAGCTCTATCTAAAGTTCGTCCATGGCGTCGTCGTCAGAAGCAGTACTCATCTCATGATCAGTCGGGAAAGATTGGAGCCAGGAGCCAAGAGCAGAACAGGTATCCAGTGAGGTCTCGTCAACGTATTGAATTGAAGCAATGCGGGTTTAACAGCAGAACGGATATCTAGCGAGACTTCGTCAAAGTAAAGAGCTGAGATATGACGTGTTCAGTCAGGTAGACTGATCTGTGCTGAGGTTTTGGGGCCGCATCTCTCCGGGGTCAGACGCAGCTTTAAATAGGGACGGACTGCTGATTGTTGACGCGGGGCAGCTGGCGGCGCTGGAGGCTCCACGGACGATGGTTTTGATGATTTTGGCCTAAGTATCTAGCTAGATAATTTTCTCGTTACCCCCTATCACTACATTGTAGGGTGGATTGCCCTAATGTGACCCACTGACTAATGTCGGGATACCTCCAGTGGCTAAGGCTCCACCCTAAACTAATGAATGTCAGTGAAACAAAACTACGACAATGTGTCTAACATTAATTTCAACTGTTCAACACTGAACACTCACTGTACCACATTAGGTAACTGACTGTCCCACATTAGGAAGTTGCAAAAAAAAAATGCACCCTATATGAAGAGACCCCCCAACTTAGTCCTCCGCTTAATAAGGCGATAATAACCAACTGTGGTGGGGTAATAAGAAATAACTCAACAGTATTGTGATTGGGTGAGCGAAATGGCTGCAGGCGTAAAGGATCTAGGTGGAATATTAGCCATGACGATAGATTGACAATTACCAAAGTTTCCCACTGATATTTTATTTTTATATGTGTTTCATTACATATTAACATATATTAGATTTGAAATTGTTGCGTTCTAAGTCAACTTTGACTTCCTGCCCTATCGGTTTAGAGTTGAGAAATGTTACCAATACCAGCGCTGATTCTTGGCAAAAGCAAGTTATAGGGGGGATTGCCCAAATGTGGGCCCTTTCTTGCAGCTTCCTAATCTGGGCCAATCAGTCACCAACGGTGGAACAGTGAAATGTTGTGTTGAACAGTTGAGCTTGATATTAGACACATTACCATAGTTTGCTTTTACCATAGCCAGAGCCACTGGAACGTAGGTGTCCCACATTAGGCAGTGGCACACCACCCAGTAGTCAGTAGTCAGTAGAGTGTGTTAAAGTCCAAATCCGAAGTCTAATCCAAGTGCGATTCAATCCAATAAAGTCAACTGAAGTCCAAGTAGCCCATAGCAAGCCCTTAATCATAAGCACGTGATTTAACTCGATGCAATGTTTGCTGATATATTCAAATATTGTGTATAAATGATATCTAAATCTATGATATTTCTTGGTTCATTAAAAAGTGGATCTCTATCTATATATTGTTAATATAAATAATGAATCGATTATCATCAATTAATTGATTGATCGTTTGCTGCTCTACTTTGAAGTATAGTGTTCTATAGACGAGTTTATCCGTGAAATACAGGGGGCTGGCATTTTGTCCCGTCGGGATGAAACACACTTCCGGTGCCTTATTGTTGCCTATGACAACTCTGGTACTGGACCGAAGTCCGAGCACACAAAACGCACGGCAGTTCAAAATCTGACCACTGGGTGTTGGTCTGTGACCAGTTACACATCACACCGCCCGCTCCGTTTATAATTTTGTATAAATATTGACTGAAATACAGTCAAAATCCGACGTAAAGTTACTCACCGAGTGGTCACATGTTCTTCTGGACCAATAGGCTGGCTGCTTCTACTAGTTCTTCCAAAAGGAATGGGAAAATGGAACGAGTTGCACTGATTATTAAATCATGCGGTTGTGGGTCACAGATCCGCACGATAGCATTTGGGTGTGGAATAGCACCCCGCAAGTTACCCTCATCTGTCTTAAATAACCCTGTAGGTGTGTGTTCCCACCGAATAGAAATGTTGAATAACACAGCGAACTAAATGACACCGGACGTGACGTGCAGACACCGGAAGTACCCCCCGAACTCGTCTATAGACAAGCTTTTGTGTTGGTCTGGCGAAGCCTGGCTAGCCCCCGCTCCACTGTCCCCCTTGCCTTATTAAAAGTCCTGCCTTCTCCTCCCACTTACCTTTCACCCTCCACCACGTGTATGAGTGCCGATCGCCCACGCTGTCAGATTCACATTTAATGACACACTAAGTCGACATACACAGCCCCACTCTCTGTCATTACCTGGCCTGCCCATCCCCCCTCTCTCTTTCCCTCTCTCTCTTTCACTATCTCGCAATTTCTCTCTCTCTATCTCTTTGTATCTCTCTCCGACCCTCTCTCTCTCTGTCTCCCAACATCTCGCTCTCCTGTTCTCTCTCTCTCTCACTCGCTCTATCAAGACTCTCTCTTTGTCTCTCTTTCTCCATCCATCTCTCTCTGTCTCGCAACATCTTGCTCTCTTGTTCTCGCTCTCTTTTTGTCACTCTTCATCCCTCTCTCTCTGTTTCCCAACATCTCACTCTCTTGTTCTGCCGCTCCCGCGCTCTCTCTATCTCGTCTATCTACTCTCCCTCTCTTTCTTTCGATATTTTTGTCTTCCCCCTTCTCTCTCGTTTTTCTGTATGTCCCCCATCTCTCTCTCGTTTACTCTCGCTATCTTGTGATCTCCCTCTCTCCGTCTCTTTTTGTCACTCTCCATCCCTCTCTCTCCGTCTCCCAACATCTCACTTTCTTGTTCTCCCGCTCCCTCTCTCTCTCTCTCTATTTCGTCTCTCTACTCTCCCTCTGCTTCTTTCTATATTTTTCTTCCCCCTTCTCTTTTTTCCTGTATCCCCCATCCCTCTCACTCTTTACCCCCCCCCACCTCTCTCTCTCTCTTCTCACTCCACCCTTGCCGTATTATTCGTCTGTATCAACCTCCCCACCACCACTAGCTCCCCAAACCATTTCCTTTGTCACACTCACAAGCTCATGTCATGTGTGTTTGTGTGGGTGTCAATATGGCTTTGCAAATATGCTAATGGTAGCACTGTGCTGTGTGTGTGTGAATGACTCACATATGCCCGGGTTGTGTTACTGCAAGTGTGTGCGGACGAAGTTGATCAGTGTGTATATCCGTCCATGATTGGTTGACACCGTCACGTGACCATCACATGGTTGCATGGTTCTGCATCATGTGTCATTGCCACATTTTATGATCTGCCAGATGGGGGGGTTTCATTCTTCACTACAGTTAATATTAGTTACCTGAGCTGGGGCTGCACCGCGAAGCAGGTTATGTTTTTAGTTGCGTTGGTTTGTCCCCAAGATAACTGAAAAAGTTGTGCACGGATCTGGATGAAACTTTTTTAGGAACTGACCAATGGAATAAGTGATACAATTTTGGTCCATTTCTATAGCCTATAAGTAATATAATCATACACTTACCGATAGATATCTGGGCACTTACTGCGGTCATGTGACCAGACTTCCGGGTTGCGGGAATGCTGGGAAATGTAGTTGGCTCTCCTTTTTTGAGTCATGATTTTAAAGATTGTGTCCCGATACTTTGATACTGCATAATTTGGTAGTACCAAATATACAGCAAGAGGCACCATTGTCACTTTAAACATCATTTATCAGAGATGTGACCAATTCCCTCTTTCAAGTCTCAAGTCTCAAGCCCTTCTTGGGCAAGTCAAGTCAAGTCCCAAGTCAACTTCAAATCAAGTCATCATTAACATGCTGTCATTTTAGCTCCAGAATTTGATTTTAATAAAGTAGCAAAAATAAATCAAACGATGCTATCAAGCAAAACTATTGCTTGCTTTTGACTTTATTAAAATCAGATTCTGGAGCTAAAATGACAGCATGTTAATGATGACTTGACTTGGGCCTTGACTTGACTTGCCCAAGAAGGACTTGAGACTTGGCACTTGAAAGAGGGACTTGGTCACATCTCTGTCATTTGTCACACTGAAATGTTTTTGAAACTATATTGTAAGTATAAAAATAGTCTGATTTGTTACTCTGAAATAATCCTGAAAAAAAAAAAACAGGGGAAGAGGGGAGAAATTTCAGGTTGCACTGGAAGGAACAGTGTTTGATGTTGTTTTTGTTGCTATCAATCTGTTCTTTCTGTTCTGTGAATGATGAGACACAAGATGAATTCCCATTCGTGGACAATAAAGTGAACTAACTAACTAACTAACTAACTAAACAGACGCAAAGTGGAGGGATCACCCAAACTATCCGATCTGAAAAGCTAACTGATCGCCACCCCTACTTGCAGCTCTTGTAGCTGAGAGCACCTTTCACAAGAACCCCCCCCCCACCCACTCCACCATCTTTGCTTGTTGGAGGCTGATAGAAAGAAAGCAGCAGGAGTGTATAACAACGGGAAACAAAAACTGCTCATCATTGCTATTCAGGCTGGCTTGTTGTGGATTTGAGCAATCAAGGCGTCAGTGAAGAGTCTGGCAGCTTAATCCTGTTACACGTCTCTGCTGACAACCTTGACGCAAGTGTGGAAACGAGAGAAAGTGCGAGAGAGAGAGACGGGGGGGGTGTGGGTGGGGGAGAGACAGGGAGAGAGAGAGAGAGAGAGATAGAGAGACGGGGGATGGAGAGGGAGAGGCACGACAGTCTCAACTGCAGTGAAAAAGGGTTTATCGTGGGGGGACAATGGGTGTGTAATTTGAGGTTTTTGTGCTGCCGCAAAATCCAATCACATACATGAGCATGATCACAGAGCAATACAAGAGAGGGAGAGAGGGAGGAGACTCGTTCTGTGTCTCTCAACAACACACACGCCGACATACACGCTGCTTATTGTACCGATCTTTTCTTTCAGCTCATGTAAATGTCCACCGACCCGACAGATGCTTTTACTTCTAGTTTCAGTGAGCCACTATCTTGGTTTTTAGCAATGTCTTTGAGTAATGTTTTGCTATTTCAAAACCAATGAAAGATCGAATACAGGCCTTCGAGATCTGGTGCTACAGGAGAATGTTGAAAAGTGGTTATGGACATCACACCTAACGCGACCCCATTCATGTTAGTGGCGCTGTGTCTACCGCAGCGTCCGCAGTGTCGCGAGTTCGACTACGCTCGTCGACTTGTCTGCAATATCTACCCCAGATCTCTTCAACTTAGTTTCCGACTAATCCTATCAGACGCCGGAAAAAATAACTTTAAAAAAAGAAAATGTTGTGGACACAAAAGGTTACAAATAACGAAGTACTGGAAAGAGTAATTGTCGTGGGCAAACAACATCTTCCAGTGGACAGTCCCCTTCTTACTGCCTTATGTGCAGTAAGAAGGGCTCAGAATAGAAACGACTGGCATCCAACCCCAGTGATGGGGATGGAACGTGATGATGATGAATGTTGCTAATTTTGAGTTATCGATATCCCTAGGGTGGCCGCTAAGGGATATTTTAATAATCAAGTATTTTTTTCTCAATTTTTCATCAGTAATTTGATAAAAACATGTTTTTAATCATAATCATTTGACTCTCCCTGAAGTTAACAATCGTGTAGGCATGAGCTGTCCTCATAAATGATCACAAAATTGATCATTGCTGACAGAGACTGACATACACTGCATTGCCACTATATATTTAAGTTTCTTTAATATAATTGGATAGACCCCTTGAGATGCAGCCATCTTGATTTCAAGGGGGTCCTAAGGCCACAACAAACAAGCACATACATTAGAACAGAGAAACAAACAAAAACAAATCAGATAATAAATAAATAAATAATGAATACCGACAAGTATAGATTGATGAAAAGTGTGACTTCAGAGCCATTTTTTAAATGTTTTTTCCAGCCTATTCAGGCTGTTTTTTTCCAAGCTTTATCTATTAGGGTTAGTGGAAACAGGCAAAGATGGGGGGCAGACATGCGGGAAAAACGTTGGTGGCGGGATTCGAACCACCAACTCACTGCGCCACTAAGTTACCGCCAAACCGACTGAGCTACTGGGCAGCACGGACTTCAGAGCCACTTTGAAGATGTGAGAAGAAGTAATGGATCAAATATTGCGGCATTGCTAACTAGTGATTTAACACTGCACATTTATACTTTCATACTATTATAGTATCCTAGCTATTGTGTGTGATCAAGGAGCAATAAGGCCGCCTATTTAAATCCAAACAGCAAGAGGTTCAACCCGCTCTAATCAAAAATACATTTTGTATATATAAACAATAAAAATAGTAATCCTGTTAAAGCAGCAGCTGTGGTAGTATCCTAAAAGAGTTTAAACGAATCAAGGTGAGACCTTACCTTTTATTTATTTTCTTTGCCAAGAATAATAAAAATTAGTAGTAATAATAATAGCAACAATGGCGTATTGAGTAATCAATTAATCAATTTCAGATCTAGATATTTCCCAAGACTCTCCCTATGTCATGACCTGCTGCGCGTGGCGTCGCGTGCCGCGCTCCTGGTGTGCACCCGTCCCAACTCCGCGCCGCGCTCCCGGTGTGCACCCGTCCCAACTCCACACCGGTTCCCGATCGGCTGATCACCCGCTGGCCTATAAAGAGGCGCCTCGCTCCTGCTCTCGCCGTCGGATCGTCAGTCGACGTGTCCTGATCCAGCCCTGAGCTCGTCCGCTCACCAGCCCGCCCGTCGGTCTACATGCCCGCCTGCCAACCTGCCTGCCTGCCTACCTGTCCGTCTGTCCGTCCTCCCGCTTCCTGCCCAGCTGGCCCGTCTGCACGCCCGGTTGTATTCGTCCCAGAAACTTGACTGTTCCCCCTGACTATATAAATAAAAGAACACTAATAATTATAGCAAATAAAGCTTGTGTTTTGCAGCGCATGAGTCCTGTATTCATTCGGGTTTCTGACAGTACGATCCGACCAGAATGGACTCAGCGCAGACACAGCCTGATTTGAACGCGTTACAGCGTTTATGTTTATCCGAG
>OMKY01221765.1:0-13481 GCA_900302395.1 Bregmaceros cantori
TACACACACACACACACATATATACATATATATATATATATATACATATATATACATATATACACATATACACATATACACATATATACATATATACACATATACACATATATACATATATACATATATACACATATACACATATATATACATATATATATATATATATATATATATATACATATATACATATATACATATACATATATACATATATATATACATATATACATATATACATATATATATATATATACATATATATACATACATATATATATATACATATACATATATATATATACATATATATATATATATATATATATATATATATATATATATATATATATATATATATATATATATATATATATATATATATATATATATATATATATATATATATATATATATACATACATACATACATACATACACACACACATATATATATATATATATATATATAGCTAGGCCTATGTAGACATCCCGACTGCTAAATGTGTACCCCCGCAAACAAGGACACATATTCAGCCATCGTGAAATCCCCTGGCGCTCTGCATTTCAGGAATACAATTACTTTATTCATTGACTTGTTCAGTCCCAAAGAAGCACGATCACGTTTTTCTGCAAAAGATGCTTTACCGCGTAAAAAAAAAAAAAATACATGTGGGTGCAGTGCCACTTTTGACCGCCAGGTGCCATACGCCACCCCTGGGGCATCAGTGTCCGCCTTTGTAGCAGAGGCATGTACCGCTGTGGACAGTGTCGGTACTGCACCCGCATGTATTCAGGATCAGAAATTATAATTTTCAGTGAGACCCACCCAGGTTCAAGCGACTATTACTAAAGAATGGAAACGGATAGGAACATTTTTTTCTGATGATAACGGCAATTCTGAAGTTTGTTATTGACCAGGATACAGAACTTTATCGGTCTTGAAAACATATGTTAAAAAAAGCTCTGGGACTGGGGTGTGCAGAATTTGAAAACAGCTAGCACTGAATGAGTTAAATATCACTCCATGGTCATACCTTGTGGCTCAGAGCGGAGCTGCAGTTCTGTTACACACTTGATTAAAGCTTGATTAATTCTTACAGAATAACCAAAACAGCCGGACGAGATGCTTCAGCGTTGCCGCAGGTGGTGAATTCGTGAAGAAGGTGCTCACGGTAAAACACTCCCCATTCCAAGTAGCAATGCCGGCTGCCCCTCCCTGCTTCTCCCAAACTGAATAGGCCACTCCAGAAAACCGAGACCCCCACACCCGCCGTCCCTTATGTGAAGGAGCCTCTCTGGGCTGCAGCATTTTGTGGTAAAGGGTAGGGTGTGCAGCTGTACCTTTCACCTGGCCCAATTTACTCTTTACCTGCTCCTTCATATGCCGTGGCCCCAATGTTCCGTCCTGAATTAAAGAGAACGGAGAGAGAGAGAGAGCACTATCAGCAAGGCACTCATGTGAGAGTGAAATACATTCCTTATTCTAACAAGAGGTACGGGGGGGTACGATCGGTGGATAGCGACAAAGATTGCACATCTGGGTACGTTCGTGCAGTGTGTATGTGTGTGTGTGTTTTTTTGTCTGCGCACGCACCATTTCCTCATTTTATTGTCAGCGTTACTGTGAAAGGGGGATGAGAGAGCGGGGACGAGCGGACGTGCAGTATATGACCGTGAGGGCAAGTGATTTCATGGTGCTGCCGTGTGCTGTGATCTAAGCCACGGCAACAAGACTATGTGCGTTTGGCTTGGAGCAGCGATCTGAACCGCTGCAGCACAGTGCCAGCCCCTTGTTTTATTTACAATGGTGAATAGGGTTTCAGCGATTATTTTAATAGTCAATTAGTTGACAGTTGGTGATTACTTGACTAATTGTTTGATTTAGTTTTTTCGGCAAAAGAATATTGAGATGGAGCAACAAAGACTTGACAGATATTTCTTGTGAGAATAATCATGTCAATTTGAAATAAAGTAAATTATGGTTCTTAAGTCTTATTGGCCCATTGATGTGCCCAGCATGGAAAGTAGAGTCCTGAATAATTTTCAGATGAAGTAAGTTTTACAATTTCATTTTTTAACTAGAAGCACTCAGAGATTGCAAACCTGTGGACACGCCTAACCGTGTTACGCTCTTTTAAACATGCATGCTCCCGTTTGTAATAGTTAGGAAGCTGACACTGTTGGACCTAAACAATCACTCGGATTTTTACATGGAAACATGTCATTGGCCACACCTATCTGTAGGTGTTGGTGCTGTTGGTGTTGATGAAGTATTATTATGCTGCTCGGTGCAGGTGCGAGAGACCCGGCCGTGCGTGACATGACAACGGAGAACAGGGATCGTTCATCCATTAATAATAATGAACTATGACTATTATGTTACTAACAGACTACAGAAATACACCAAAATTTAATCACTTCTGACATTCGTCATTTCCAACAACTTTATCAAGGGGACAAACCAACATGACCAAAAACATAACCCGCTTATTCACAGAATTCAGCACTACACTGCTAGCTAGGCAAGGGCCACGCAATGGCAGGAGCCATGCAAGGGCAATGGCAGGAACCATTGCATGGCAGGAGCATGGCAAAACCTTTATGCGGCAAAGGAAGGAGGGTGGTCCGGTGGCATATACTCGATTTGTCTATAGGTGGGAGCGACTAGGACCTAATGTTGGCATATTTGCTTTATATATATTATATATATTTACTTAGCAGTAGCTGTTTGATGGCTTCAACGAAGCTCCGAGGATTCATAGTTTTTATTCCATGTGGCAGACTGTTTTGGTCCGACGAAGGAAAGCAAGTTTTGACCAAATTCTTTTTTTTTTATTGGTAACACGCAGTTTTGAATACACCCTTAGATTGTTATTGGCTCTGCTGAGGAATTTGTCTAGTGGTCCGGTGGCTGCCCTGTTTAGGATTTTGTGTACCAAGGTGATGTTTGCTATTTCCGAGATGTTTGGGAGGGAGAGTAAGTTATGTTTTTCAAGAATCTTACAGTGGTGGTCCATAAGGTTTTGTCTGTCTAATATATTAGGGGCTCTTTTGTGCATGGAAGTGATTTTATCAATCGCGCTGCTGGTCTTAAAACCCCAGGTTGTGATGCAATATGTGATTCGGGAGATAATGACAGCATTGTAAAATGTTTTCGCGGCCTCAAGGGAAAGAGAGTCTCTTATCTGTTTGAATGTGTTTATTGTTCTTGTCAATTTGTGGGAGAGGGTTTTGACCTGTTTTCAAAATTAAGGTGATTATCAATGATGAGGCCTAGATATTGGATAATTGGTTCGTTATTGACCGTGAGGGCAAGATTATGATTGGGTGGGAGATCTCTAATTGAGAATAGAATAGCCATTGTTTTTTTGACAATGAGCGCGAGATGGTTTGAATCTAGCCAGCGTGCAATTTTGATTAGGGCGCTCTTTAGGGTTTTCTTTCAGATATGTCTTTTCCTTACGCCAGGATGACTCTATCGTCTGCACACATTTGCGTCATTTCTGGGCAGTTACTGGGTTGGTCGTTAATATATAAACTGAATAGGAGGGGCGCCAGGGTTGAACCTTGTGGAACACCCATAGTGCATTTTCCCTGAGATGACCTGCTGGCATTCAGGTTCACGCATTGGGTACGATTGTTTAGATATGAGGCGAGCCAATCGCATGTGCTGCTGGATATGTTGAATAATTTAAGTTTTTCAATTAAGAGTGTTCTGGTTGACAGTATCAAACTCTTTCCTTAGGTCGAAGAAGATGGCGCCTACTTTATGTCCGTTGTCTAGATGTTTCTTGATGAGTTCCACTAGATGGCAGCATGCTGATTCAGTGGAGTATTTGGGTCTGAATCCAAATTGGAGGGGGTGCAATAGTTGGGATGTTTCTATATAATTAGTTAGTTGCTTTGCTACAGTTTTCAATTACTTTGGAGATAATTGACAGAATGCTCATTGGTCTGTAGTTATTCACTTCCTGTGGAGAGTTGTGAGTTTGCTCCCCCTCATGTCTATTCCCCCTTCTTCACCCCTTTCCAGGTAGGCTGCAAAAAATACATTAGAAGATATACCAAAAGATTACTACGCATCACTGCTGTGGGTGCACTGAGTAGCAACCCTGAACCCAGACACAGAGTATATGAAGACCTACTGAGGCAACATTAACTACAGACGGGGGAATTTCATCTGTATCGATAAGAGTATGACATCGGTACAACACTTCATCTCCTCCTCCATGCTATGTAGAGAGCAATCGCTCATGTCCCTTCTTGACCCAAATCCCAAGGTTATTTTTAACATGCGGTCCAATTGTGTGTGTGTGTGTGGGGGGGGGGGCGCTGCTATTGCCCTGTGCCTACGCATCTGCAATCGGCCACAGTGTGGACATGCCAAACTTCAAATAAGTGGCAACAGAAATGAGACCAAATTGTTAAAAAAAAAAAAAAAAAGAAGCCCTTTACCGTTCCCTTAAGTATACTTTGAAGACCCCTGACAAAGGTGCCTTTGAACTAGATGTTTTCAAGCATTGCACAAGCCAACACTGAACAGTGTATGTAAGCAATAGACTCAGATAAAGAGAGAGCGAGGGACTGAAAAAGATTGGGAAAAAAAACAGCAGAAGAGTGTTCACAGACCTCAAGGCTTTTCGTGAAAGACGCTGGGAGGTTTTTTCCAGTGAGCATTCTGTGCGGTCCATTCTGCAAGGAGGCCTCATTTCAAATGTCATTAGCTGGCAGGAAGACTCAGTCAGACCTGCTGAAAAACAAGATGGCCTCGCCGAAGCTGCGGATTACGGGGGGATTCTTTAATGCCACTTCAACCACAGAATGGAACACGCCGACAACAGTGGCGGCGGCGGTTCCTTTCACACACACTGGGGGTGTCTCTGTCCTTCTCTGTTCCCGACACAATGGCCCGACCAATCAATACCGCCGCCAGAATGGAATTTCCCAATCAATGCACAGTAAAGGCGGGGGGGTGGGATTCTCACCAACCTTGAGATGACGCTGTTGGTGTCAACGTCATTGTGCTGGACAACAGATAGAGGAAAGTGTGTATTTTCTACGAGTTGGGATTGAAAGTGGAACGCTTTGTACTTGGTCAGGTGTAAAAAAACACACACACTCTCAAGTGGAGGCATACAGACAGGCCACATTCTGCATATGAATACACATAATAATACATTTTTTAAAATGTTTTTTTCCAGCCCAATCTGGCTGTTTTTTTCCAAGCTTTATTTATTAGGGTTAGTAGAAACAGGTGAAGATGGGGGGAAGACATGCAGGAAATACGTCGGTGGCAAGATTCGAACCACCAACTCACCGCGCCATTAAGGCACATGCGTGCCTTCCACTACTACTGGGCAGCACGCAAAAGTTTTGATATGGTATATGAATATCACGGAATACTGGGCAGTTCAATTCGAAAATAAAAAATAAAAAAATTGCCATGCGTAATTACGTTAATTGTATAATGCTGATTTCTCTATTTTTTAGACTAGCGCACGGAATAAAATACTAAAACATCAGTTTGTTTTCAAAAATCTTGTGCACTCTGTTACACTGTACTTGATGCTATACCATTGGCAACATAGGGCTGGGGGTCCTAAAGTGTCTTGTTGGGTGCAGGCACAGAAAGTGACTAGTGGTGCTGCGTACCAGTCTCATGGCTCGATCGCTACCTGCCATTCAGCAGGTGTGTGACTCTGTTTTCTGAAAGTAAAAGTTGTGCCACGTTTTGGTTCTCACTGTGCACAGCAAAGAGGTGTCGTACTGATTAGCAGAATACTAAATGGCTGCACTAATTAGCGTCAGGGGGTATTGCACCTGTTTGTATAGACAAGTTTACCCGTCGGGAGGAAACACACTACCGGTGCCTAATGGTAGCCTATGCCAACTCTGGTACATGACCGAGGAACCGAGCAAACAAAACACACAAAGTTCAAAATCCGACCACTAGATGTCGTCTGTGACCAGTAAACACATCACCCCGATCGCTCAGTTTATAATTTTGTATAAATATTGATGAATTACAGTCAAAATCCGACTTAAAGTTACTCACCGAGTGATCACATGTTCTTCTGGACCAATAGGCTGGCTGCTTCTACTAGTAATTACAAAAGGAATGGGAAAATGGAACGAGTTGCACTGATTATTAAATCATGCGTTTGTGGGTCACAGATCCGCACGAGAGCATTTGGGTGTGGAATAGCACACCACAAGTTACCACCATCCATTTTAAATAACCCTGTAGGTGTGTGTTACCAACAAATATACATGTTGAAAACTAAAACACATCAGACTAAATTATACCGGACGTGACGTTCAGACAGCGGAAGTACCCCCCAAACTCGTCTGCTACTAACTAACTGCTACTTTACTCGGTGCATTACCGAGTACCGCCCCCTATTGACTCATTCAACCTGTACATGTAGTCCTACCATGTTGTTGCAGAAGAAAAGAAAAGAATAAAGTAACGACCCTGTTTTTGGAAAAGTAAGGAGTAGAAGTACTGATATTTAAAAATCTACTGAGTAGAAGTAAAAATTACTCACAGAAAAAAGTACTTCTAAACGTACTTGAAAATTCTACTTAAGTACAGTACTCAAGTATTTGTACTTTGTTACTATTCATCTCTGTCTGTGGTCATTGATAAATAATGTCCTCTCGTATTGTAATAAATATCCTGCAATTGTTCAAAGCCTCCGGAGTCCAGAAAGTGGACATAAATGGAAGTAAATCACAGAAACTAACAATGATGATTATTTTTCATGAGATTGGGAGGAGTAGGGCATGTACATGTGGTGGTGTTGGTAGTGGTAGCTGCAACCGTCAAATATCTGCTTCTCAAAGTAAAAAGTACAAGTTCTAAAATGTACATTTTTTTCCCGATTGTGACCATTTTCAGCTCGTTATTCGGAATTAGCTGGAAAGAGAGGAAATTATTTTTAATCTCAAAAGTACAGTGTTTGAAATGTACCAACAAATAATTTCGAATTTAAAATGTAGAAAGCCCTGCCTATTCATTTCATTCATTCAACCATTCATTCATATCAAAATCAACAGGATGGGTGCAATTGTCGAAATCAACAACAGGGGGCGATGAACACCACTATGAAAGCACTTCCAGTTCTTGTACATTGGTGTTGTAAAACTACATTTTTAAAATACATTCTACACATTTCGTTGCACAAAACTACAATCTCAAGTGGATTTCATCTGAGGTGTACAAATTTGGAACTGAACTATCTGAAGTTTACTTTTTTCCGGGCATCATATGTAGAATTAATTTAGGCTTTTTTATCCATTTGACCTTCTCACTTGACTTGAGCATCATTCTAACCTTAGTTAACCCTTAGTTAAGCATTATCTCTTAACTATTTCTCACATCTCTTAATCATTAACTAATGACTCCCACAATGAATCCTTGTTAAGCATTATAGTTAAGCCTGTTTGTTATTCTAATCTTAGCTAACCCTTAGTTAAGCAATATTTCTCATTACTTAATCACCAACTAATGACTCCAGAATGACGGCATTAGTTATGCATTAGTCAAGCCCGTTTGTTAACCTTCTAACCTTAGTTAACCCTTTTTTAAGCATTACTTAATCATTAACTAATGACATCTATGACATCTCCTTGTTAAGCATTAGTTATGCATTTGTTAAGCCTGTTCATTATTCCAACCTTAGTTTATGCTTAACTAATGCTTAACTGATGTTCACTACACAGACGTGTTATGAAGTGTTACCAAGTTGTATACACACTTTCATACATACATTAACATTTTAGTTAGCAAATGTATTATACCATATCCATTCAATGTTTGAGGAAAAAAAATGTGTTCCGCTTAAACTAGGATTTCTTCGTTTTGTCAACATGAAGACAAAGTTGATCGCAATACATCCATTCATTCAACACATTAGGATCTTTAGGATTCTACAGAACTTCCCCAAACAGAAGTAGGCTTTATTTCACGAAATAATCTTCACACAAATAATTAATTGGGTTGCATATATTAAACATATGTTTAACGACTCAACAACCCAATTTGTTTGCAGTGTTCAAACTCTTGATATGTGAATTGTCTCAGGAGAAACAACCATATAATTGTCACAATCCATGCACGATGTCAATCCCTTTTCTATGTGACACAGATAATGGAAAGTATACGCTTAGCATCGCAGCTAATGAGCCCGCAGGGATTCAAAGCAAACAGGGTCAATTGGATAGGCTGCCTCTGCTGGACAGCGCACATCCAATCTCCAAGAACAAGGGAATTACTTCTCTGGCCGGGCAAGGCATGGAGAAGGCGACCAAATTAATCCTCAGATATTAAATTGAACACAAATTGGAATTGTTATGTAGGCGGAAGTGTACTTGTTTCTCCAAATGATGTGTGAAATTATAAGTCATCTGCTGCTTGCTTTCCAGACTGGGAGTGCGGCTCAAAACTTATAGGGAAATGAGAATATCTCCTGAATCCAGCATGGAGTTGTGTGTTGGACCTGGGTGCATTTCTCCAACACATAATGTGTGAAATGCACGTACCACAATCTTTATATCCAAAAGTAATCCCCGATTATATTACTTTTGTAATTACTTTTGTGTTTTTGTTTGTTTTTAATTCTTCAATTTTGGGTACATGGTACTCATTACAGAATTGCATGGACTCTACTACAAGAATGTGTGGATATAGATAGAAATATATTACTCCTTACATCAGATACTAATCCTCTGTGCATACTAATACACCGTAAATTTGGCAGTGTTAAATATGCAGTGTCAAAGTTCATTGACTCTTTTAGAGTTATTAAAGTCACCGTGTCAATTACTCTACAAAGCCCCGCCCACCTCGCCCTCTTTCAAACTCGGACCCCAGGGGTTTGGGTCGCAGTGGTGCTGAGGCCGACTCGGCGTATCGCTGAGATGCAGATGCCCGTCCCTTTGTGGGCGTGGATACCCACTGTGTCAGGTCGACGTTTAACTCTATGGAAAGAATTAATTTAACACCAAATCTTAATACTGCAAAATGTACTGTGTACTTGGCACTTCAGAGGTCTGCGCACTAAGACTGCCAGGTCCAGGAACAGCTTGTTCAGGCTGTTTCATTACTGAACTTGTACACGAGTACTCACCACTTCACAGGTCGTGCTGCAGTATGAGTGGTAGTGCACATAGGCCCCCAGAATCTGGTCACTGAGCGATTTATGTTCATGTTGGTACTCTAGGATTTATGTTTGCCTACCTAGTGCCTGCTTTGCCAACACTACTGCTTGCCCTGTTTGATTTGTTGGCCAAAGTCAAATTCCATTTCTGTGTGTATCCACGTCCTGGCAATGAAGTGTTTCTGATTCTGATTAATCTAGAAACAGGCAATGATTTCAAACATGTTCATTCTTGAGTTAAAGACCATTAGGATCGAGTGTTGACGTGACTTGTGTTTGAGTCTGCTTCCAAACGCATCGCATTGGTTGCGGAGGAGCTCATTATACGTAGTAGAAGCAGCATAGAATTTCCAGGCAAGTCGGTTTTTGCACCGAGCGCACGCAGGAATGTCCATGTATACATGCAACTCTGCGTGAAACGAGGAGTTGCTACTCCTCTAGCGGCAGCAGGGTTCCACGAGTGACGTCACAATCTCGTTCCCAATTGAGTTAAAAAACAACAACATTCTGCTACTATGGCAGATAGTGAAGAATGATGACATTTTAAGAATAGGGAGGTGTTGCCCCAAGCTCCTCCACAAGTTACAAATGGTGGCTTGCGGACATAAAGAAGTTAGAGCCCTGTTCTACCCCCACCCTCCATCTCCCTCAACTCCAAATCAACAAAGGCCACCTCTCTTCCTCTCGTCCTCTGCTGCCCTTGCCAATGTAATGGGTCTAATTCCTTACTGCTAATGACACCTGGGTGTATGGGTGCCCCTGTGCCTGACACCCCCTTCTGCTGGGACCGCTGGCCCACTTCCACTGACTTCCACAACTCACCTGCCCCCAAGGCGAAGAGATGGTGTGTCGGAGAGTGAGAGGGAAAGGGGGAGAGAGGGCGGGGGAGAGAGAGAGGAAAATATAGAGAGACAGAGAGAGACAGAGAGAGACAGAGAGAGAGAGAGAGAGAGAGTGAGAGAGAGAGAGAGAGAGAGAGAGAGAGAAGCAGAGAGAGAGTGGGTAAGAGAGAGTGAGAGAGGGGAGAGAGAGAGATAGAGAGAGGGAGCACTAGAGAGAGCAAGAGGGTGAGTGAGGCCGAGTGGGACAGGGAAAGAGAGCAAGAGGTAGAGAGAGAGAGAGAAATTGAGAGAAAGAGAGAGAGAGGAAGAAAGAGAGAATGCATGAGTTAGTTGGTTAGTGTGTTAAATTGAAGAGGAATATCTTGGGAAATAGCTAGTATTTGTGAGTCAAGGGGAAGTGACGGTGAAGCAGTGTTCACGATGCCCTAGCTGCAGGCTAACGTATCCTCCTGATAAAACACCATATCATTGACAGAGCCATCGTTAGGGTCTGCTGGAGCCAAGTATTCCCCAGGGGGCCTGCAGGGGGCATCGCTCCTCACCTGTATTATTAAGAATATGCTGAAACCAATGCAAATTGTACAAGGCTCAAAACCGTTTGTAATGTTCCATGTAGGGGGATACCAATATTAGTAAACAGTCAGGGCGACCATTTTGATTTGCATGCAAATGATTGAACACCAACAATACCAATAATGCCAATAACTAGGCCTTTGCAGTACGCAGTCCTTACGACTATGTGAAAAGGGCATCCTTTTCACTGTAAATTAAAACGGCCTTTATTTTGTTACAACATATTTTGTTATTAAATAATACATTTCTATCCTACCGTGGCGTTTTATAAAATGTGTGGTGATTAGAAGGACAATTAAGTTCCTGTTGCGGCGCGACGGTCTATGCGGCGAGCATCAATGTGTGTCTATGTGATGCCCGGCGCAGAGTTTGCGCGGGGCGATGTGCTGGGCCGGCGACAACGTGAGTGCGAGTTAAGGTGCCTCATTTTTCAAAGTTCCGTTTATGCGGGGGGGGGGTGTTAAATTGGGCCATGATAGTTTATTATTTTATATTTGTTATTAATTGGAATTGTTGAATGTGTTATTTAGGTTTTGTAAAATGTTTTCATTTCACACCAGTTGAAATTACTTTACTTGAACAACCCTGCTATATGGAGAATTCCCTATGGGGATGCTATTTAAGGGGTGGGATTTCTGTTGTTTGAAGGTCAGTCTGGTTTTGTGGTTGAGTTGGCAGCATGCTGCCAACACAACCACTTTGCTGCACCAGCAAAGTGAAATGCGGCGCCTCTAGAACCCAGGAGTATTCAGGTAAAGAATGACGCAGAAGTGGGCTAGAAGAGCGGTTCAGCGGGATGTGGCAGAGGGCCCAGGACCAACTTGATGGTTGTCGTGGTGAGCTTGAGAGAGCCCGCCAGCAGCCTCCACAGCACCTGCTCCCCTCAGAGTTGAACCAGCAGCCGCAGTGCCAGCGTCAACTGTCAGTTCCCTGCGAGAGGAGCTTGCAGTGGAGCCAGTGGCGGAGGAGGCCGTGGAAAAGGTAGCAGAGATGGCGGCGCTAGATCTACATGTCATCGCCCTACCAGGATGGACTGCAGCAACACCCGGAGAGACTGTGGCAGCGTCAGGATTGACGGCGGCAGCAACACCCGCTGGGACGGCAGCAGCACCAGGAGCACCGTGGTGGCCAGCTGTACCTTCAGCAGCTCCGTCAACTCCCGTGGACAACACCACATCGCCGGCGCTAACTGCATGGACCGGAGCTGCTGTCCCCAAGTTGTACGACGACGACGACGACGTGGAGCAGTACCTGACTACGTGAGAGAGCAGCCGCTGGGTACAGATGGCTCCAAGCGGATTGAGCAGTCTTATTGCTGCCTTGCTTGACAAGCAGGGCCAGCTCTCATTCATGGCCATGAACCAAGATGCCGTGGAGTCTTCTAAGATGAAGGAGGCAAACTTGGAGAAGCAAAGGAAGTCGACTGCATGGCATGGAGTAGGCACCCCTGCTAAATGGAGCATTCCCTATGGGGATGCTATTTAAGGGGTGGGATTTCTGTTGTTTGAAGGTCAGTCTGGTTTTGTGTTTGGTGGCCTCATGGGCTGCACTAGCCATTTTGAAAATTAAAAGAACACAAACAAAAGTCCTGCTTCTGCCTGCCTCTGTCCCTTGCTGTTACTCCTCAGTGCCATAACTGCTGGCCATTCCACAGACTACTAAAAGTATATTCCCGAAAAGGAAGGTAAAAAAATAGGGACAAATTCATCCACCCAGTCAGAAGTTATGCACCAAACAAATATTCGGCCATCTTGAATTCAGCCATTTTGAAAGTGTTGGCTTCAAAAATCTAATCGGGGGATCTGAGACAGGGGCGGTGCATGCAAAACCATTATAACCTCTACGCTGCCGGTATCAGGGATATATTCCCTTGAATACACACTTGAATGCAGCAATAGGGCTGTTGCACATGACGTCACGGCTTGGCAACGGCTGACATTTTGCTGGTACGGTGAAGTATACATATACGTATGGTTATGCAGGTTAAGTGGTATATCTTACACTTCACATCCACTATAAAGGGGGGATACAATGGACGTAGCTATGCTGCCATCTGCCGGCAATTGATAGCATATTACCATGGATACTGTCACGACTTGCTGTGCGTGGTGTCGCGCGCCACGCTCCCGGTGTGCACCCGTCCCATCTACACACCGGTTTCCCATCTGCTGATCACCCGCCAGCCTATAAGAGGCACCTCGTTCCTGCTCTTCGATGTCGGATCGTCAGTCGACGTTTCCTGGGCACGCCTGAACAGACCTGCTTACCACCTGTCCGCCTGCCTGCCTGCCTGCCGGTCTACTTACCTGTCTGCCTGCCTGCCTGTCTACTTGCCTGTCTACTTGCCCGCCAGTTCGCCGGATCTTCCGTCTTCCTGCTTCCCGATCAGCTGGCCTGACTGCTCGCCCGGTGGAGATCGTCCGTCATCGGGTAACACCTGCAGTTCCTGCCGTGGCCTCTGGAGGCGCTCGCGGTTTTTCCATCTCCGCAGCAGTTCCCCATAGACTTCGCTCCTCTTGCTGGCCCGTCCTGGAAACCTGACTCTTCCCTTGACTCTTAATAAATATAAATACCTTTTTATAGTAAATAAACTTGTGTTCTGCAGCGCATGAGTCCTGTGTTCATTCTGGTTTCTGACAGGATACATCAACAATAGAAGACTTTTGGGGGGCAAGCGGTGGCAGAGCGGTTAGAGAGCGCGACTTCATCCTCTTCATCCCAGTTTTCAATTTAATCCTGTCACAATCTCTCTCAATAAAGAATGAAAAACGGCGCTTGCGCCCAAAAAATAACTTAGAAAAAAACAAACAATAGAAAACTTTAAATGGACAATGTTATGCAAATATCGCTCTCTGCCTGTTCATCTGACCGCGATCATACTGTCATAATGTCTGCCGCTTCC
>OMKY01221768.1:0-18442 GCA_900302395.1 Bregmaceros cantori
AACATCTTCTAATAGTGAGCTTCATCCAGCATCTTCTAATAGTGAGCTTCATCCAGCATCTTCTAATAGTGAGCTTCATCCAGCATCTTCTAATAGTGAGCTTCATCCAGCATCTTCTAATAGTGAGCTTCATCCAGCATCTTCTAATAGTGAGCTTCATCCAGCATCTTCTAATAGTGAGCTTCATCCAGCATCTTCTAATAGTGAGCTTCATCCAGCATCTTCTAATAGTGAGCTTCATCCAGCATCTTCTAATAGTGAGCTTCATCCAGCATCTTCTAATAGTGAGCTTCATCCAGCATCTTCTAATAGTGAGCTTCATCCAGCATCTTCTAATAGTGAGCTTCATCCAGCATCTTCTAATAGTGAGCTTCATCCAGCATCTTCTAATAGTGAGCTTCATCCAGCATCTTCTAATAGTGAGCTTCATCCAGCATCTTCTAATAGTGAGCTTCATCCAGCATCTTCTAATAGTGAGCTTCATCCAGCATCTTCTTGAGAAGCTTTGTTAGTATCGGTCTCTTGGTGTTGAACACGATGAAAGTTACTCTGCTGATTTTTACCATGCCTTTTCCTTTCAGTCCATGGAGGATAGTGGACGACTGCGGGGGCGCCTTCACCATGGGTGCCATCGGTGGGGGGATCTTCCAGGCTGTCAAAGGTTTCCGAAATGCCCCTTCAGTAAGTTTGAGTAAATACTTCAAAGAACACTTTAGCTATAAATGGCTGATTTCTTTGAATTTTTTTCCGATTTCTTGAAGAAAAGGGACAAAATCATCAAAACTAGAAGTTTCATATTTCAAACTTTGTAATTACTTTAGTAATTAAGTAGAGACACCTCACCCTTTGGCTTAGGATAAATACAATTACCAATTTATATCCATTTTATTTACCCACGTAACTTGAAGCCAGACCAGCAAAATCAATATTCTCAACGTTTAAAAGGAAATCTGATTCAACTTTTTCAAAAATCCTCTGAACTAAATAATCCCATTTCAAATTCATTTTTTTACAGCCCTACGTGTTAAAAAATAGTGGAAGACAAACTGTATGGCACCGGAAGTGATGTTCAGCCTAGAACTTTAACTGGAGCTAGCCGCCCAACTCGTATACTGAACCCCATGAACCGCCGTGAATGCATGTTTTTGCCAGAAGGCTATTTGTCTTGGTCCTGCAGTGTACATCTACACAGATAAACACTCCGCTTATCACAGTCTGGACCATTTCATTTCCGTGTTTTGGTGCTGCTCACATTCTGGCCCTGCACAGAACCCTGGGCCACGGCCACAGCCTTGCTCAGGGGTTTTATCAAGAATAGGGTCGGATACCACCCCCATACTGCAGTCCAAATAAGGAGTCAAGGTGCAGAAAATATTCCTCCGTTTGTACAAGCACTATGTATACTTTGAACACTATACAGTCAAACACCAGTCTTAAAGTGAGACATTTTAACCTTTTAACTAGTTTTATTTGTCCCTCTGCAATTCCTCAATGTGTTCATCCTATCCTGAGAGAAGTATTATAAGATGGACTGTTACATTTAGATAAAGATTTATTTTATAATGACACTTATTATTAAGACTTAAGATTGCACCTCATCATGTTCAAATATTTTCACGGCTAGACTTTTTCACTGATATTTAAAGGTTTTATTTTTAATTTAAAATGTTAGAATTTTAGTTGTATTTACCAGTGTTTTTATTGTAATGCTTAGATTGCTCTAATTCACTCTACTATGCATCATCTCCTTCTCCTGTAGGGGATGAGCCACAGACTGAAGGGTAGTGCTACGGCCATCCGCACCCGAGCGCCACAACTTGGAGGTAAGAACTTGGAAAGTGTTGTCAAATGTCCACTGTGAAATAAAGGTTTGGATTGAATTTTGTACGGTATTATCTGAAAGTGTTGATAACTCGTTCACAAATTTACTAGCTGGCAGGGGTTCAAATTAACTTCACAACCGTCCTGAAAAACATTTTGAATCGTCCCCAAACCGCCCCGATTCCCGAATGTTCTTTGTCTTGCTGATAAATCGATCGAAGTATGAATACAATAAAGTTGTTAAAAATCTCTAAAATAAAGCTGCATGGTTTTGCCCCAACATAAAAATGTTTTTTTTCTACTTTGTGGTTTTGTAGTCGCGTTTAGTAGAGTGGACTGATTGAACATGATTTTCCATGCAATAAATAATCGTACAGACTCTTCTTTGCAATGCAAATGTTTTATTAACAATCTGAGGATGTAAATACATTTACAATAAATATGAAAATTCATTGACTATTATAGTAAAAAAAAAAAAAAACGGTAGTACTTGGTAACGGCAATAGGGTTGAACATTTTAGTAATCCATTAGTCACAATTTACTCATTGAAAATTGTAATCCATAACGTAATCCCATTACCCAATTTTAAAAGTAACGGATTACTTTTGGATTACTTTCAAATAGATTCAATAAAATCAAGTTGATTTAACTCATTTTAAATGTACATAACAAAAAAAAAGTTATTTTTTTAAGTTAAAGTCAAATTAAAGGATATAAAACATACTTTTCGGGTTTCACATGTTTGAGCAAACAGAACAAATAAAAAATACAATTTTTTTCGAGTCGACTTGCGCCCCGTGGTTGGCCTGTGCTGTGCCCTGCGCAAGCACAGCCCCGCGCCGAGCAGCGGAAGCGGGCCATCGTCCCGGGGGTGTCCCGGGGGTGTCCCGAGGCCAAAAATTGTTCGTCCCCATGTTAATTAATTGCGTCCCCAGGACGACGGGTCACCATTAATTTTAAGCCCTGCTAGCTGGTGACTGTAGACAACGAGGTGGCAGGAACTCTACCACATGACCTAAATGCTGTGTACATGTAGCTTATTGGATTAATGTATGTTGTATATCATTGGTCATGTGCTGTGGTCGTAGGTGGATTTGCTGTGTGGGGTGGCCTGTTCTCTATGATCGACTGTGGGTTAGTCAAGGTGCGGGGCAAGGAGGATCCCTGGAACGCAATCACCAGCGGCGCCATGACGGGAGCCATTCTGGCCGCCAGAAGTGAGTTTGTTCACCTCAGCCCAGATGGAAACTCTGGGAATGTCATGAACATGTAACGTTCCCATGCTCTGGAAACGTCAGGGGAATATGGATTGGTTGTGCAAGATATTTTACAGTAGGGAAGCGGAACGGTTGAACTTAAACCTTGGAGCCTGGGGTACAGCATCTGGTTACTGATTGGATGGTCGATGCTGATGACACCTGGAGCAGCACAGTGACATGTTGATTACTACCCTGAACAATCACCTCGTTCCCGCGTCTACCAACTGCAAGCCTAAAGCCATGACCACGGCCCAGCCAACTTGCACTTCTGCATATAACCCAGCCGTGACGGCAACCATGCAATGAATGCGCTGTAGAATAATTTGTGCATGACGTTTATTCAACTTTGAAGTCGTATTGGGACAAAGTCCCACACACGTTCTGTATCCAGTCTTTTTAATCGTACTGTCTTGAAAAGGTACTATTAACGCTGTGAAGCCGACATCTTTGGCCAGAGTTTTGATGCTATAGTTGTGCTGTCTTATCTCTAGGGAGATATTGATATCTATGCATTTATTTTTTTTAAAATTATGTTTATATGAGTTTAAATACCTATTACGCCTACTTGGTCCTGGAGTAATACGTTTATATTCTTATTACTAAGTCACATCATGTGATATTTTTGCAGCTGAATCTGCCACAACTATGTGACTCGGTTCATTTAAAGCAAATCCAATCTTTATGTAACGCGTGTGAACAGTAAGATCTAATAACTTGTTGTGTGAACAGTAAGATCTAATTGGCAATAATCAACTTCATTGGTTTGTGTTGATCAGATGGACCGGTGGCCATGGCGGGGTCTGCGGCCATGGGTGGCATCTTACTGGCGTTGATAGAAGGAGCTGGAATACTGTTAAACAGGTTTGCTGCTCAACAGATGACAGCCGGTGAGTAGAGAGCAGTATCCATTTGGGTTGTAAAGATGTAGAGGGCAGTATCCATTTGGGTTGTAAAGATGTAGAGGGCAGTATCCATTTGGGTTGTAAAGATGTAGAGGGCAGTATCCATTTGGGTTGTAAAGATGTAGAGGGCAGTATCCATTTGGGTTGTAAAGATGTAGAGGGCAGTATCCATTTGGGTTGTAAAGATGTAGAGGGCAGTATCCATTTGGGTTGTAAAGATGTAGAGGGCAGTATCCATTTGGGTTGTAAATGTCTAATTGTGTAAGACCAAAGAGCAGGGCATGCTCTTAATTATAGGAATTGTGATCCATAAAAAAATATCTGTATTGATCTATCACGGCTCGCTGATCACTGTAATGGCAGCTCAGATAAGGTATTGGTAGTACTCGGTATTGGCGAGTATTGAAATTATTGTACACGTACTCAAAAAAAAGTAGCAGTATCCCTAATTGGTGGTTATTTCTCTGCCCAGGACCTCAATTTGCAGAAGAAGCTCCCCCAGGCCCCATGCCCACTGCTGGATTCGGTGACTACAGGCAATACCAGTGAGAGGACCAGTGGGGGCGCTGCAGGAGCCTGACATCAACTAGGCGTTTTTTGTGTTTAAAGAGAAGGAAATCCGTCTGAGGGGATAAACACAAGGAATGGATCACAACCCTTTCCACAGACAGGAGCCTAACCCCCTCCTACTTCTCTGGATCCATTTCACAGACTGCTTTAAGTTTGTTCATCCCCTTCATTCACACTACACGGTACCCCCTTCCATCACCCTGTTGCAGATCAAAGCTGGTGAATTGTTTATTAAATGTATATATTCAGTAAATAGCCTGCATGGATTCAAATATTTGTCACCTCGCTTGGGCTGGCCCGTATTTTTTTATACGTGCCCGGAAATGGCTGACTAGTGAGAGGAAGATGTTGAACGTTGTGGATGTTTTTAAGAAAATGTTTATTTATTATTCCAAGGTTGTAATTAATCAGATCTGCTCTGTGTGGTTGTGATAATAAAAGAAACACACAATCTAGAAGTTTGTTTTTGATGGGTAGTAATTGAAGTTTGCATGGTATCATTTATATGATGGGATATTGGACTTTATCCTTTATACGATATATCAAATTACCATTGAAGTCACTAATCAAAATAATGAGCAGTGTTTCAATTGTGGGGCATTTTGAGGCACATATATAAAAGACTGATCGCTATGTAAGTGTGAAGCATTTCAAATAGTAATTTTAAAATGCTTATTATTTATTTATTATATAACATGTTAAAATTACATGCCCTGCATAATTATTGCAGACCAGACCAAGGGCAGGATAACATACCAGAAACCATACTATCTATATTTCCTCCTGTGTTTAGTATTTGCACATTTTTTTACCCCCACTCTACTTCGATCCTTGTAAAGTGTGAATTCATTGAGACATTTTCTGATGAAATTCCTTAACATTTGTGAAGGGGAATAATGTATTGAACTAAATTAATCAGGGGTCTGTAACTATATTTTTTTAGATTTGCAGGATAGGTTAGGCATTGCAAATTCTCCCGATCAAAAGCAATTTGTTTTGGAAACGCTACCCCTCTCAGACCCAACCTTTTCATTAGAATTTGCACTGATGCAGGTCTACCAAATGTTCTGTACAAATTGTACCCAACCATAACCACTTATTATAGAGTGGATTGGTATTATAAAGCTGCTCGGCCCACTTGGGGGGGTCGTTCTGCCCACTAGCTCGGTTGGGTAAGAAGAACACTGCAAAGTACACTTGCACAGAGGGTTGTGGGCATAGAAAGTAATAAAGCTGAAAATGGTCATGAAACATTTTTTAAAAACCTGTTCGGTAATTTAAGCTTTATTGTAAAACTTGACACAAGTCATCTGTGAAGGTGGGTGCTGTATCATCTTTGGTGTATATTTACCCTTTATCTTGCATACTCATTTTGAGAGTTTCATATTTGTAAGCACAGTCAACCTTCCGTTGAAGGCTATGGAAAGCCACTTGCACTTCGTTCCTCCTCCAACAGGGGGCTCCACTTCACTGCATGTTTTGACCCCTGTCCTACCAAGGGGCTGTGGGAACTCGCGGTGCCCTCCTGCCCTCTGGTCTTGTGCTCTGAGGCTGACAAGACATGATGGCGTCTTACCAGCCTGGAGTCCGTCAGTCCTGTCAGATGTGCAGTAGGACCCGGAGTTCTGGATGATGGGAGGGAAACAAACAAACTGGGCATTGAAACTGTTTCAGTAATTCCAGTTGATCATTTGTTCGCTGCATCACCTGACTCCTGGTTGCAGATGTAACCAACTTTATTACCAAACTCGATGTTGCACTGCACAGACAACATGAACATAGAGTTCATTTATCAAGTATTATCTTTTTCAGCACCAACCATATTCACGCAATAATTTGATAATCATTGATAATATTGTTAATTGCAGTGATTTTGGCCTGAATTCTCAACTTAACTTTATTTGTATAGTACTGCCTCTCAACCCAAACAATCTGGCACACTCACGCAAACACAGTGGGCTGATGTACCGATGACAGAACCATCCTAGTTATAAGCCAGATCAACGAGATGTGTCTTGAGCTTCTTCTTAAAAACATCCACAGTCTCCACGGCCCTGAGGGCCTCCAGAAGACCATTCCATAGTCGAGGGCCATAGAAGCTAAATGCGGCCTCTCCATGCGAATTAACTGGTGGAACTAGTAAGAGCCCTGTGCTGCTGGACCTCAGCAGCACAAAATAAAATAATCTTGATTTTGATCCAAATCCATTAATTGTACTTCCCAATGTTTAGGTGTGAGATGTTGCCGTTTAATATGTGATCAAGACTTCCTGCTCCAATACCAGGTGTGGTGTTTACACAGACTAGCCGGTGCTATTCTGTGTAAACACCATCAGGTGCTAGTGCATTGTCATCAAAAACGGCAGAAACACACAACTTCATGATGTGCTTTCCGCCTCAATACTGTGTTGCATCATAGCTGTCAACCTGACACAGCAGTGCCAGGTTGCTGATGAGATTGAGATTAAAGTGGATTATGTACACGGTAATAATAACAATCTCAAAACAACTAGGATGACCAACATAGTAATATCAATACATTGAGAACAAGAAAAATATATAGATCACTGTTCATTTCCCAAATGCTAACATGTCTCAATGTCTAGTGTCTAGTGTTAATAATGAAAATAAAAACGTATATTATGAATGTGATATGATTATGAAACGTTCTGTCACCTTACTGATCAGATACAGGTAATTTTAGTAACTTAATTATTTAATTCAGAAATATTAATTTGAATTACTGAAATTGCTTATAGCATCTGCAGTTAATATTTGTATTTCAGGTGATCTGGCTCAATTAATTTCTTCAAACAAAGTTGAATGTTCAATGCTCATTGATCTTAGCGCGTTATGTTTCTGTAGAACTTATTGTAGTGAATGCACGCGCGGTGCATTCTGGGCCGCCACTGTTGGCGGTCCTCCATGTGCCTACACGCCTCTATATAAAGAGTCAGAACGAAGCTTGACAATGACTGGGCTCAGTTATTGTCCGAGTTCCTCTTTCCCCAGCTCCTCCACGAGGGGGCGTTTGCGTTACAATATGGACTATTTCTGTATTTGGATTCTTGAACATGATTCAACAAAGAATCATCAAGAACAAAAACCCTTTAAACTGAGTTTTCTCAACATTTCTAAACAACTGCCCACTTGAACTTATTAAAGGTCCACTCAGTGGGGTACAGACGCTGTCATCCACTGTGTCAGACAGATCGTCCATCCATCCGTCAATAACATCCATACTCAGAATTCAAATTGGACGGCGTGTACCACTGTGACGTCACGGTGGAAGCAGGAGGGTGGCAAGTAGGAAGGAGCAGCCGCTGACGTCACAGCGTCGGGAGGGAGGTGTCTGGGGGAGGGAACAGCCAGCAGAGGGAGGTGTCCGGGGGAGGGAACAGCCAGCAGAGGGAGGTGTCCGGGGGAGGGAACAGCGGGCAGACAGCGGGAGCTTCTTGGAGCGACACACAGTAAGTCCTGGACAAACGTCAAACTTGTTGACGAAATCATTTCTCGTTAATTCGTTTCATTTGTTTTCGTTGGCGTCTTTTAATTCCGTCCAGCCAGCGTCTTAGAGCGGCTTTTAAGCAGGCAGTCGCCACATACCGTCCGTCGGGCGTGGAGGGAACTACTGCATGTCCGCTTTTTGGGTGTTGGTCTGAGGCGAGAAGATTCGAACTGTTGTCGGTAAGTGTCGGTGACTCGGGCCAGGCCGGGGTTGTTGGGTCAGTTAGCCCCCGGCTGTGGCTCGGTGAGCCGGGTGTGTTGGTGGGTTTGTGTCGTTGAACTGACGGTTGTGACATTTTTTTGCTACCCGGGATTTTGCTTTTTGTCCCCCCCGGGTTGGATAAATCCCTCTGCGGGCAGGGGGCTGTGAAGTGCCGCAGGTTCCCACCTCCCTGGGTGGTAGCTAGTTAGCTAGTTAGCTAGTTAGCTTGATTGGCCTGTACGAGCTGGTTGGAAGTGATGGGTGATTCGTGTCATTAATTAATTCGTAATCTTTCTGGCTCACTAGCACCGTATCTTCAGATGTCTATGAATTAATCCACAGCTTCCCTTCAGTGCTATGACGTTTACCAATTTTACATATTTGCTGTCTATTGTAATACATTATTATTATTATTATTGTTGTTATTATTTAGCCATTGTACTAGTGCATACTTGTATGGCTCAGTTCTGATAATAAAACAACAAAATGTAATTTCCCATTGAAGCTGAATCTCTCCATCTCCTTACATCTATTTACATACTTGACATTTATTTATTATTATATTATTATAAATATTAAAACTAACATGTCTCACTTAAACTGCCCCTGTTGGTATTATTTAATTTCGTGTTCGTGTTCATTGATTCTTCCATGAACACTGCATGTATCACCATTCACCACGCCTTGGTTACATCCTGTGTTAACCCGTTCAGTGCCAAACAGTTTCACTCAACCCACCAAATATTCTGTAATGAAGTACATGGAAACTTAACAGCTTATTTTTAAATGTAACATACAGATCCTTTACAACATTTGTAGAAAATATCTTTTTATTCTTTGGCTGCCACACCCATTTGGCAGCCGTAGAGTTAAACTGCCAGGAAATGAGTGCAGACCTGTGCCAAAGTGCCAAGCGCACACTGCCTTGTCTTGTTGGCACATGACTGGTTATATCTGACTTGCACCCAACCAACCTCTGAAACTATTAACACAACATATCAGACATAAATCTGCAGACGTGGGTCCGGCTGTGTGTGATCAGTGCAGAGCTGCAACCGATTAATCGATTACTGAATTAATCGCTAACTAATTTGATAATCGGTTAATCGGCAGCGATGAATCGTTTCCCGATTCGGCCCATTCTTTGCTCAAGCGTGTTGAATATATGTTGTTCCCAATGCAACTTTTCTAGTGTCAAGGCCCCTAATAAGGCTCTAATACAATAAAGACAACATGTAAGCTTGCATGAAAGTCGAATGTTATAATTTAGCCTGTAAGAGTAGGCTCTTTCATGCTATTACTATAACATGGAGATAGAGAAACAGCAAAAGGTTTGTAATATTAATATTGCACACTTTTAATTGTGTTTCATAATCATAATTAACGGTAATAATTGTTCCGATTTTAAAGGGTAAATGAACCGATTAATCGATTAATCACCAGTAAAAAGGCTGATTATCAAAATAATGGTTAGTTGCAGCCCTAGATCAGTGTACTCTCCAACGAGCTGCTCTATGGAGTTCTAGCCTCCTGGTCCTTTTCATGTCCAAGTTAGGGAATGCTACTGCTGCAGAATGATGTAATAATGACTGTGTTACTCTAATGACTATTCCAGCAATGTTCTACCCTGAGATATTGTATTTTATTTTGAATTAGAATTTTAAAGAAATCATTTTTTAAAGATATTTTTTGGGCGCAAGCGTCGTGGGTTCGCTCTCCCCTCACCGACAGATTTGCTGCATGTCTCCTCCCCGTTCCCACCAAATTCTGAATAAAGCCGAAAAGGTACAAATGGGGCGCAAAAAATACATAAAGAAATAATCGCTCGGATTTCAAAGGAAAAGTTAATCGATTAATGGTCGGTAAGAATGGCCGATTAAGCGATGATCAAAATAAGTGTTAGTTGCAGCTCTAGTTACTTTCTAGCATGTTCCGCTCTTGAGAAAGGGTGTGCAATGATTTATCAGCAAATCTGGGACTAATCAATAATTACCAAGGGATCGAATCATTGCATTTGTTTTGTATTCTAGTGTTTTCTCTGCATTGCTGACTGACACGAGATGAACGTCATCTGATGATTTATAGAAATACATCATATTTATACGCCTACTCAAATTTTTAAAAATCACATTTAATCACAGTGAAAATGAATAATGGAGAAAGAACCAACAGCGGGCGCTGTTGTACGTTTGAAGCCCATTTTTGGAAGTTGACGTTTAGTACCATGGTAGGCATCAGGGGCTCAAAACGACAACTTCCATAAATGTGCTTCATGTCACATATGCCAGTTGGAACATGCTGCCCACTAACCAGTAACCAGGCCATCTGGCACCCAGTCATTCAGCCCAGCCCTGAGGGTCCATGTCACCCAGTTAGCCCCCTATAGAGGCCCTGCACACACTGCAAAAATGACACTTGGTTTATAGACATAAATAATGCAATGCATAGTTATGCCTTGCATTATTGCATTATTGCATATTCGCTGGCTAATTTTGGGTAGTAACTGATCTAAAAATTGAGGACTGATTCGGAAGCTAGATTAAAAAAAAAGGTGCAACTTTATTTTCACCACATATGGTTTTGCTAACAATTAGTCACTAATGTATTGATTAGTCAACAATTAATTGAATCATTTTGCAGCCGTACTCCTTGCAGTGAATATGAAGTATAGTCTGTGAAAGGTAAGAAGCTACACTGAGAGGAATGTGGGGTGGTAAAATCTTATTTGGGTGCCCATGGGTGCATGTCTATTTTGAGCACTTTGGTGTCTCCATACACTGCTAATGGGAATGATGATTCCAAACTCGGACACAACCTTGATAGGTGTCAGAAATGATAGTATTATTGATGGAGCTTTGCGGCCTCAAATGGGAATTAACAGTAACCCTATGTTTCTACATTTTTTTTCATATCAAATTGCGATGCATCATTACATCGAATATAGTGGCTTAATCCCAGCATGCCATCAAGTTAATGTTGAACTTGAGGACTTTTTAGTGTGAGATTTTATGAGCTGATTGTTGTATCTGTATTTGCTTTTGCATGCAGATATTCTGCTTAGGCCCGGGGGACACATTTAGGCTGAGTTTATATGGGGACGATGACGCAAAAGTAGCGTGATATTCCATTGCTGGACTGCTGGGTGGTGCTGTGATTCAACGCCACTATGTCCGCGAGCATGCACAGAATAGTTCTGGTGTAAAGCTATACACTCGCCCATAACGCTGGAAGGTCGACATGTCATAGAAAGTGCCTAGTGTCAGTCACCTCCTAGGGGGAAAAGCGCCGGGGTGAACAATTTTTGAAAACATTTTAACATGTGTAGCATTCCACTAGAGCTGTACAGTTCTACAGCTACTGATACTGTGAGTGACACACATACGGCTAAAATTAATTCATTGAATTTATTTAGCTAACTTTACTACAGAAAAATGCATGATTTGGTGCGCTGGTCAGCCTTTACCCCGTGTAAAGGCTGGGTAATGTCCATACGTTTTGTAGTGACGTGATATTCAGATGGGAGCCAGGGAGAGTAATAAGTGTCCATTTCATGTATTTTGTTCTTTTAACTCGTGAATACGTTTGTGGGTAATGTTGGTATGCCTGTGGGGGCGCACACAGGCACTGCTGTAATGCTGTATTTACACGCATCTCTGTGCGTCTGTGGTAAATGTTGTCTGATGTAAAGTGACCTGAACTGCGACGTATAAACGCCAGGAATGTGTCATAAAACACTTTCTCGTTCTCCCTCGCAATCCTCGTGTCCTGGTGTAAACGGCCCCTTATAATGGTCATAAGTAAGTAATTTATGTAGATCTTTTAAATTAGTTGCCCATTTTATTTTATAATCGATAATCTCTGAGGAATTTAATCCTTTGATACTGATGGCAATTTTTGGCGCAGTAAAATTTGATAGGAATTACAAGTTTAAAATTTAGAAAATATGAAATATTAAATTAACATCATTGATTAAGAGATGATGAATATTATTTACTTTGTCAGAGTAAGTAACTTAATTTTTGTACATAAATGATAATTTTTCTAGTTGACAAGATTAATCTCAAAATTGTTTCTCGGTGTTAACATTTTGGGTATTTTGAGAAAAATAAATCCAATGGATTAATCAACTAATCATTTAAATAATCGGCAACGTAGTTGCCGATTATTTGTTGTAGTCCTAGTTGCATTCAACTCCCTTTGTTACCTAATGTATATAACTATTAACATAAAACAAGTTCAGTACCAAATGTAATTTTTTAGTTTTGTCATAATTATTGTTTTATTGTTATTGTTTTGTCATAAAATGTGTTTAGGCCTGGGTGAGACTTGCATAATGGTCATACTTGAGTAATTTGAGTAAAGTTTTGCATTTAACTCACTGTTTTTACTGAAACATGGTGAGGACGTTTGATTTCTGTATTTTGTATGAATTATATTACTGTAGTTTCCTAATGTATAGGGATGCACTGGTATCGGGTATCGGCCCCGATAGTCACTTATGTACTCATACTTGTCAAAGTTGCTGATACCATGAGCCGATACCATGAACGGATACCATGAACCGATACCATGAGCCGATACCATGAGCCGATACCATGAGCCGATACCATGAACGGATACCATGAGCCGATACCATGAGCCGATACCATACCGATACTGCTACTGTGAAATGAGGTGGGGCTGCCTGTTCTACTCTGACCTACATTAAAAATAAATAAATAAATAAATAAATAAATATGGCTATCAGTATCGGTAGTACTCGGTATCGGTGTATTGAAATTATTGTACTCCTACTCGTATCGGTTTTCAAAAAAACTATCGGTGCATCCTTCCTTACTAATGTATTTAAAATATGAACATAAAACATGTTCAGTATATGATATCATTTTTATTAGTAGTAGTTATGTCGTATATCCTTGTTGGCTAATATTGTGTCATCGATTTCATAACGACATATCTTGAGGCTCTCTGTTCATGACACTGCCCGTCTCTCCCTGAGGCCACCAGAAAGTTCTCTCAATTGCTGCAAGTTTTCACTCGACATCATGTCTGGGTAGTAGTGACTCATTCCCAGAGGTGACGTGCAACCATTTGTCAATTTGATTGAACTAATTCCTTATGCAATTAGTCAGGATCAAATTGTTGGCAAAGGACCAGGGAATTGAATGGCTTTTGCCTTATGCAATTGTATGCATTTTCCTCATCAATGTAAAATATCAAATGGACACTTGGAAATTAGAGACATTTTTGAGAAATCAGAAAAATCAACTCATTACTCGACTCATCATTGCGTACGGGAATTCTATAGGCACATTTTTAAAATGTGTAGGATTTATAATCTGTATAAATTGTTACAGGCATTAGTTAATTTTTGCTTTATTTGCTAATGTACTTGGCTGTGTAATGTAGATAACATCCAAAAAAATCAAAATGTAAAATAACTTTAAGTAATTGGTGCGAGTGTGCAGCACCGAGGCAGGGGTAGGAAAAATCAGTCTCGACTTCTCCCTGCTCCTTTTGAACATGTCCAGACTCCCAAGTGAATTAGAATTCTACTCTTTATTTAGAGATAGACTTCATCTGTCGGTCGGTCATAATCGTTCTGATTATGACCCACAGCTTTGCTCATTTGCTTTGTGTTCTTTTTTTATATATATGATGTCTCAAATGTCTAATATGTTTGACATGTTCAAATAAATAAACATTCATTCATTCATTCATTGATAATGTAAAGTTAAAAACATATCCTTGATTAAAAAAATCCCAGTTCAGTGGGTCACTTGCCAGACATTTTAACCTCAGACACTACGGAGACAGGCTGGTGTCCTGAACCTTGGGTCTATTTTGGTGGGGGCCTCCTTTTCCATGGCATCAGCACTGAGGAAAGAGGATGTGGTTACATGTCACTTCTCTGCAACAATGCAGACGTAATGCGCAGGCACGTCAACTATTAGACACTGACCTACTGACAGGTTATCCTAATGAGGCCTATTCTCCATCACTGATAATCACTAGTCATTGGATAAAACATGTTTTTGTTAACATAAGTCATTCTGCATACAGAAGATGAAAATACATTTCTGTTTTGGATATTTCGATTCATGCACCATGCTTAACAAGTTTATTATGGCAGCTGGGGAGGTTATTTTTCATCAAAGCTCACAGATTTCCCATTTTACAGTCCAACGCATTCATGACCAAGTATTGAAAATTGCATTGGGGGCGCGTGTTGGCGGAACGGTTAGAGAGTGTGTCCCCCAGACCATAGGTCGAGCAGTGCCGCAGGTTCAAATCCCCTGTCTAGCTTTTCTGCAATATCTCTCCCCCGACTCTTCATCCCAGTTTCCGATTACACCTGTCACTATCTCTCTCAATAAAGAATGAAAAAAACGACGCTTGCACCCAAAAAATAACTTTAAAAAATCACGCAAAACATGACAATGGTTGAACATTTGTCAAATGGATCTATCATGCACTTTAAAAAAAATACAGTGTGGACTGAACAACTTTAAACTTAGTCCACCTTCAGCTTTCTCCACTAGGTTTTTTCAATGCCGTCACTCCATAATGAGACCCCAGAGCAATGTCTTTCTGTGATTGTCATGCTCCTCATGTGCTATCACTATCCTGGTTGTAATCCATGGAACTTTACTGTTTACATATAAAAGACATAAGAATGGCATCAGAAAGTGTTGATCTACTGGGATTTTCATCTCTTAGGTTCACACAAAATACCTTGTCGATGAGGCCAATGGCCAGACTTGTTTTGAGCTTCAAATAACATTTTAATTTGATATATTTAATGACTCCAGACAATGTACATGGATGAACATATTACAGAGTACATGTAAATGTGCCAGATGTTGCCCGGTGGCTAATGCCGATCTTTAGTCAAATCTATTTTACAGAAAGACTAAATGGCTTTTCATGGACAAATGTCAACACTGGTACAGTTACAGGTAGAACCATAGACTGTAAAAACTGGGAGGTCACGGTACGGCCTTGCTTACTTCTTCATTGGTTTTGTGTCTGGACTCAGAAAACAGACGCTATGGATTTCCCTTTTTTAGCAGCCTGTTTAACCTATTTAAAGCCTCGACCGATGTTTTAATTTATATTGCCGGGTATGCCCTGTGGTAATTGTGTGAGGGAGGTCATAATTTAACAAACGTGCCAGATTTGGCGTTATTTTTAAAAATTTCGCCAAGGTTCGCCTCCCCCTCTCCACAAAGTCGTGGTGTATTGGTTTGGGGATATTTTCTTGGCAATCCAATAGAGCAGTGATTGCTAAGCTGTTTTGGCATGTGGCCTAGTGAATTATCTAGCAACATGGTAGCAACTTTTTTTTTAATTTTAGTTATTCATTTTACAACTTTTTTTATTCTAAATATTTTTCATTTATACATGACTTCAAAATGAGAGGGATGCACCACAAAAACAAATATATATATATATATTTTTTTAAATGTTTCTCCAGCCCATTCAGGCTGTTTTTTTTCCAAGCTTTATTTATTAGCGTTAGTGGAAACAGGTGAAGATGGGGGGTAGACAAGCAGGAAATACGTCGGTGGTGGGATTCGAACCACCGTCTCACCGCACCATTAAGGCATATTCGTGCTTTCCAGTGCACTGCCTAACCGACTGAGCTACTGGGCAGCACAAAAAACCAAATACATTTTAATTACATTTCGTACTCGGGCTTACAACGAATCGGAAGACCCGAACACTGTGTCACATCTCCAGGATGGAGGATGTGTGTCTGCTATCAGGGGCTAGGTGTCAATCCCTCGTCACAATGACAGCATCCTTCTGCAGCAGGAAACAGCTGCCTTCAGATATGTGTGGTGAAGGGCCAACTAGTTGCGTAAACTACTGTTGTGCATCTTTTGCCAGTCTGCAATAGTTTCCTTTCTTTCAATGTATTTTTTGTGGCCCACACGAAGCATTTTCAGTGTTTTTTTGTTTTTCAGGATTGGCTGGAAAGGGTAAAGTGGGAAGTATAGAAGGGGAGGAGACATGCAGCAAAGCTGACCGTGAGGGGAGGCCAACAACTCGCCTCTTTTTAATGGCATATCTGTGCTTTCCATTGCACTGTTGGATCACTGTGTTGAAATGACATCCCCCCCCAGGGACGTTGAAGATCTATGCATGTCAGTTTATTATTGTGCCTGCATGACTTTTTACAGAGACTTTTTTTCACCTACATTTTCATAGAGAATAATTTGGTTCTTCTTGTTCGTGGAATTAAAGTGGGAAAATTAGCATAATTAAATGATCTGCGAGAAAAAACGCTTCATACTAGGGATGGGAAGATTTGCGTTATCGTAGGTCACGTTTGAACTGGCACAATAGTCACATTGTACATTTTTAAAAAGAAATCGCCAAAATATTGTCAAAATTGCTCATAATCATTGAAATTCATGCCCTTTCGGATGTGTTCATATTTGAAGAAATACTAAAAACAGATGCATTTCTGTGTTATACATGCCGCATGTGACGTAATATGACCGCCATAATGGTGCGTGTGTAATCATAGCAACGGTAGCTAGGCGCAGCAGGCAGCCAGCTCGTCTACACACTGCCAACATCTCTGTTACAGGTCTAGCAGATCGATGCTATCGGCAATCCATTGGTTAAGCCTCTTTTATGAGAGTTGCAACACACTCAGACTTGATAATGGACCCAGCACGGATCGCCCCTCGAGGTGGCAACAAAGTTAGAATAGTTCAGAAAAGTTGACCTACACATTACTGTATAGAGACAATGCTGTCCATGTCCATTTCTACATTTAGTATGCCTAAAACACACATATTGGAATGACATGATCAAACCCAGGAAACTCATTCCAGAGTACACATAACTTTTTTTTGTACCTAATATATACTTAGGATCATGTTTTTAAAAATCTCTTCCTTGCTGGAGAGTGGAGAGCATTAACCTAACAGCCAAGTTAGGCAAAACTTTTCAAAATATTTAATGTTGGATACATTTTTTTTTTTCATTCCTTTCTTATTAACACACTTTAGTTACAATAACGATAGGTTGTGTTGGCGTTGAGCAGCCACTGAATTTTGTTTACACTTACCGTGAGCAGCAACATCTGCACGATTAGCTAACTCATCCAATGCAGCGAGTGTGCGCGACGCCGATGGGAGTGGGATCTAAAGTAGAGGATTTGTCCATTCTGGGCAAAAGCCTTGTGTGTGTGTTTTTTTTCTTTCTTTTTTTATTAAGTCTGATTGCCACGCCCATTTTAAGTCTGATTTTAAGTCTGATTGCCACGTCCATTTTAAGTCTGATTGCCACGCCCATTTTGAGACTTGCATTTGGCAGATAAAAAATTGAAGCTGTATTACGTGGGATGGAAGCCAGCAGGAGAATGAACTAAATTGATCTTGACTTTTTCTATTTTAATCATACATTTCTAAAATTATTAAGTTATCTTAGTTTTTGCCTTAGAAAAAAAAAGATCAAATGTGTTTGTCTTTGGGTATCGTTGACATGTTTTAGTATTTTTAATTTACAAACAGATTTTTATTCAGACTTTTCAATGACGTGTCATCTTCGAACCACACTTGTGGGAACTTCTGGGCTTTGCGCCGTCATGGCTCAGGTCCCTGCTTGTTCCTTCATCCTTAAATGGAGACATACCTCCTGGTCCGTGTGAGGGATGTCTTCCCTGCGGATCATGTGCGCGCGTGTTTGCGCGTGCTCTCGCGCGCACGCAACACGCCACCTGTCTGTGTGGCACGTGGCTCTCTCTGCCGTTACTATGAGAGCACAAAAATGTTGGCGTTTGTTTTTGCTGGTCGATGACGACCGAGTGTCGCCAAGGGCCAGTGGAGAGAAGGGAAGGGATGTCCTTAAATGGCCGTGTGTGTGTGTGTGTGTGTGTGTGTGTGTGTGTGTGTGTGTGTGTGTGTGTGTGTGTGTGTGTGTGTGTGTCTGTGTGTGTGTGTGTGTTTTTGCTTGCACGTGTGTGCTCGCATAGTTGTTGGGAGAGTAATTCGGAGAATGCACTGCATGCTCTGCGGTGCTGTAGGCAACTGACTGCCTGAATGTGTTCCTCTTGGCTACAGCCTGTTTTACTTCCCCAAGCGGTTAGCTTAATTTGGTTAAAACATTAGTCAAGCAATCATTCATTTTCTTGGTAATTCTGGGTAATTTTGGCACCATTAGGT
>OMKY01221778.1:0-18404 GCA_900302395.1 Bregmaceros cantori
TTCATAAAAGTATAATTATTCGTACGTCCAATAGTGAGGTACTTCATTCCCAACACAGGCAGTTTGCAAAATAAAATCTATATTTTGGGTGATAAAATACTTTTTTAAAATGTTTTTTTTTTCTTTAAAAATCTGAATCGAAATTTGAAATTAAGGTTTTAAGCAAATTCGTACAGCCCTACTTAAAAGACACTTTTTCATAGTTGTATTTCTCTACCAATATAATTACTGAGGTTTTCTTTTCATGCGTGCATACGAGAAGATCAAGTTATTGTGCTACGATGATTTGAAATGTGTAGACTTTGAAATTTGAAACGAGACATGCTCATTGTGAACTACTCTTAAAATCAATTGCTGTTTAAAAACCCACGTCAAAGGCTAGACAAGGTACCGATCCGAATTCGAAGTAAAAGGTTTAGGCTCTGAAATATTTTTGAAAATTAGTAGAAAGCCATGTCTTAATTTAATGGGAAAAATAGCAGAAGAAATACTGATATTTATTTATAATACACAGGAGTACGGAGTAAAAGTAAAAAACAATACTTTTAACAGTACAGATACTTAAGTACAGAAACTATATAGTATTTGTAATTTGTACTTGCCATCTCTGTATATAAAGGCTATATAAAGGCTATATGCTGGCCACTATGAAAGGCTCCGCTCTCCTCTTGGCTGTGTAATGTAGCGGGTGGCTCTGGGAGGGAACTGAAGGTCGGCGATTCCATTGGTGGCTCTCTAGCGCTCTTCTTTCCTGTAAAGCAGAATGGGATTCTTTGTCAACATTGTTGCTTCTTGGACAGAAGGAGCAGAGAATGCATTCTGCTCTACAGTACACGGCGAGAAATTCCTTTGGGAAAGACATGTTCTTTAAATGACCCAAACCAATTAAATCCATTCAGGTCTCTAGCTCAGCTAATTCTGAGCTATGCTAGAAACAAGCCCACTTGGGGTAGGACTCGGCTAGGTAGCGTCTAGGCCTGTGCTGTGCTAAGAAGAACGTAGATACGGCATAAATGTAAAGTTAGGAAGTAGGTAGCTAAATGACCTAGGTGTTGAGCCAGCTAGTTACCGGGAGGTTAGCGTTGAGCCTAGCAGGGCTAGGCTAGGCTGAAGGATATTGCCTTAGGATAAGTTAGGACTTGTAGATGGCAGAATTAGCCATGCTGCAGCTGTGGAGTAGAGTAAGAAGAAGCTCGCCATCAATCTAGCCCCGGAGTGTTTGAGAGCAGCTAGTTGCTAATGCTATGAAGAAGCTAGCTAGTAGCGGACAGATGCTAGCATGGCGTGTGTGTGGAGTGTGAGCGTCTTGCCTTTCCTCCCTGTGGACGGGGAAGCGTCACCAGTAAGTCCAGTGGTCTCGGCCACCTTGTGGTGGATCATCTTTCTGCTGCTTCCTCTCCTTAAACTGCTGCATGACGTGCATGTCCACATGTAGATTAATACAATTCACTGTACCAGGGTTGCTGTGGGGTCTTTAAAAATCATAAAATTCAGAAACTAAAATGTTACGCCTTAAATGCTTAAAGAAATCACAGATCTAAAATGTAATTTACTCAAGACTTAAATTACATTTGCTAGTTCGGGAACTGCCTCAGAAAAATGTGCCTGTTGCGTTGTTGTTTCTACTGTCTGCGTGCTGAAACACTAATAACTTGGCTCTGTGTGTCCCCTACCGCATCCCTTATCTGCTTTTGTTTCTGCCAAGTGTATGCCACTGCCATTAGTCAAGAATCGATGCTGTAGACAGTGTCCATTTGTGAAATCGGTAAATATAATTTCCAGGCGAATTACCTCTAAGGCACTCAGATTTCCAGCTGGTTGAAAAGTTAGTCGGCAATACGCACTTGGTCTAAAACTTGTCTCATAATAGTTTAAAAAGGTCTAAAACTTTGTGATTCCTGCAAGAACCCTATGTACATTAATGTTTAGATTTTCTGATATACTTATTAAAGGTGCAGTCTGTGAGATGAAAGTACGTTGGTCAATATTAATGTATAATGAAATACTATCGACCAACCCCCCCAAAAAAACAAGCCTTTCGTCTGGTTAATTCCTCATTCTTATCGAGCCGGTCTAAATTTCAGTATAAGGCAATTATTGCATGAAAAGATAATTCTCCAATTTCACTAGCCCCATTTACATGAGTCCAAAGACCCCCCTTATAATCAGGTGAATCCGATTCAAATGTGCTCATGTATACTCAATGGAGCCAAAATCTGCTTATATGACCAAAGTGCTGCATGTGTACACGGAATCTGATCAAAGCAGTTCAGATGGTGTGCATTGCACATCTTCGGACGGAGCGTAGGTGATAACTGTTCCGACCAAACTGGAAGTTTACACCAGAAACTCGTCTTCTTCTCGGCTACCTATACATGTAGTGGGCAAAGAAGCTTTAGCAGATCGAAAAGATTCCATGTAGCGTAAACTTGAATCCAATTAGTTGGCACCCATGTATACAGATGAAGCGGATTCCATTTGATATTACTAAATATAATCAGATCCAAAGTAAAACTGGGCTAATGTAAACAATCCAATTTGAGGTCCAATCTGGTGGCTTTGTTACCAAATTCAAATGCCAACGACTGCACCTTAATGTCTGTGTCTTTATTGCATGGGCACAGCCTGATGGGTAAGCAAGCACTGCCTGTCCACAGACCAAACTGTGCTGTTTGGCACTGGTTCTGATTCTAAGCCAAACACAAAGCAAGTCACTCGTAAACATTAGAATCCTCACTAATTGATGCCCTCAGCGCTTTGGCCTGCACTGAGAGTGTGCCACATTAAACAGTGAGTGCACAAGGGGAAGGTTAGTGACTAAAATAGACTCTTTACTAAATGTTAGAGCGACATGGGGAAGTTCTTTTTAAATTCGGCCATCATAAAAAAAAGAGCAGGAATTCTTATTGTTTCTCAGTTTCTGCATGAAAAAAATATTCTTTTTCTAATTAAGGATCACATCAATCTGTCAAAATTAAAATCCCAAACCAATTTTAGGAATCGCTTGTCCTAATCATTCGCTCTCAGCCTGTGGCATGGCATAGGAGTTGTGGGAGCCTAGCTTGGTGTCTCAAGCAGTGCCCTATGTTTTTAGGGAGTAGGGAGTTTTTGGTTAAATTTCAGTGCACTGCAAGTGCATGTATGATGCCTTAAAACAGTTGGAAAACCAAATGCATGAACGATGGACCGTGCATGCACAAAACTACCTAGTGGAAATCGTATGACGTTGACAATGTGGACGAGCACATATGCACGTCATAGCCGCTAAAATGTAGGCTGTTAAATTAGTAATGCAATCAAAATTAATTAGTGCACTGTGCCGAAGCGCCATGATTTCGCCATGGCCAAACACCACTGAAGACTTTTCACAATAGAACTTTAACAGTGTGGGTTCTCTTTCACTTTTATAAGCAGAACTTGGCTTTATAAGAACAGTTTTGCACTCATGTGACAAAGTTGTTGTTGAGGGAAGTGGAGCCACGCTACCCTTGGAGATACATCTGCATTAAGCGCTCAAGGGCTGGCTGTAGCTCAGTTGGTAGACGGCCCGCTCCAGCGACCAGAGGGTCGAAGGCTGAAAGATTGGTGGTTTGAATCTCGGCTCTGACCATCCCAGCTCAAGACACTGAACCCAAAATAGCTCCCAATGTAACAGTCTTCAGCTTCCTTCTCCTTTCTGCCCTTTTTGCTGTAACCTTCCTTCAGCCTCAGTGTCTGGTGCATGATTTGCCCTCCTGTATGTCGGGAAGAAGTTGAAGCATGTGTTAATGCATGATATTCGGTGTACGTTGTTTAACAGCGCAAAGGGTAGTGCTGGTGGGCAAATGGTCCTTGACATAAACTGTTGCTCCCCCCCTCCAGAGGCGATTTCTAGGATCTGTTGGGCCTCCCAAGTGGAAATTCAGTGGGGAGCATTCCCACTGCAACAGAAATTCACCAAATTAGTTTTTTCGTCACTCAACTAACTATTAACCTAAAAATGTTAATAGTATAGTTCTTCCACAAGTTTCAAATGGGTGAAATTTTGCTCAAGTTCAATAAATGAAGAACAAATTGTGAAGTTATTCACCTACAAAAAAACATTAGAATTTCGTCTCAACCTTTTTAAACGAATGTGGTGCTGTGGGGGTCCCCAAGCAGCCACCTGCCTTGTCTGGTGACGAGATGCGCCTGTGCTCCCTCCCCACCAAAGGAAATGACTCTTCCATTGACCCTGGCTCATCTCTGGCTGCACCCTGTGGCGGCTGGATGGGATAAGAAGAACCTTGCGTTTTCTGCTCTCGAGTCAATGTTATGTGAACCCGTGGAGCTAATTTTGTAATTAATTTAAGGTATCGTGGTAAATCGGTTTAAAGCTGTGGTTATTACGCACATCTCAGCTGTGTACATTTTTACATTGTCTGGAAGTTGAGACATTACCACCAAGGACTAAAAGAAAAATGAAATAAAATTGCTGTTTTCTCATAACCTTATGTTAGTCATGGACAGGCATGTGATTTTCACGGAGACATGGAGTTGCAATTGCTGATTTTTAACTAGGATTATGCAGTCGTCTCCAACTCCTAAAGGCATCTCCCCAAATGCGATGCGCCCAGTCCCCCATCATTCCCATCACGCCGTCCACTTATGCATAAACGTATATATTAAATACAAAATGGAAAAATAACTAGCACAAACAGTGTATTTCATAGAAAACATATACAATTCTCCATTTTAGTCTTAAATCCCAAAGACTAGTGTGAAAACAAAGCTAAAAGCGTTCAGAAGTTATGAACCAAAAAACTCAGCCATCTTGAATTCCGCCTTCTTGAAAGTTTTGGCCAAAATCTAATAGTTCATGAGCCTACTTTAGAGCATTATCACACCGAATCTGGGACAAATCCATGTAGCAAAAAGAATGGCATTATTAACAAAATATCTACTAATGCATGACCTACTTAAGTATCCTGTGTAGGATGTTTTCAAGTCTGATAAGGTGATCTAAGGCTAGTCATGGGTATATGTGGTCACAGGGAAATTTACACTGCCCTTTCTCCACTGCCCTTTCTCCCACTCTTTGTCCCTTTTTATTTTTTTTTACAGCGTGCAAAAGTTTACTCAACAAGAAGTCAGACTCTGCAAAGGTAAGCCTGTGTCTATCTCACACACATTGCAAACACACTACAAATACAGACAAGCACCATTTTGGTGCATTTCCGTAGCCTGTAAGTAAGATCATAGCGTCTAGATGTTTTGGCATCAGCGATTCCCATGGCCTTGGCGCAGGTTTGCGCACTCTGAGTGCTTCTAGTTTACGATTTTGCATTTGGGCTTTTAGTAGCCAAATGAGACATGGCATCCGTTTTCAATAGATCCGAAATATAATCACAGCTACTGGACAGAGATATCATCCCAGCACTTCTGGCTCCTCGACTGCATTGACCCACACCTGCACTATGGTGCGAACTATAGACTGTAATAGAATGGTATACTCATTATCTTGTGTCATTCATAATGCATACAATTGCTTTGAAATGCAATTGACATTGATTTGTCTTAGCACCAGTGTGATGTACGGATAGATCTATGGGAATAGATGTCTATCTGGAGCAGTGTTCTATCAGGCTACTGAAGAATTCATGAGTGACGTTGGAAACATAGACGTATAACAGCTTAGACAACCTCGAGACACAAAGACACTGGTTGTAGCCAAAATTGCGCCCTACTCACTACGTAGTGCGCTACGTTGTGGATGGGCCATTTTCCAGTGGTGGGCAGCAAAGCATGAAATGCAGTCTACAATGGACGGTCACTACACAAAGCACTTTGTCCCATGATGCGTTACGGTCGCGCCATATACAAACATTTTTTTTTTGGATATTTACAAGCAACCATGACTGCGAGTGGGCACTACTGTTCTCAACCCTGATTTTTTTTTTCCCAAAATCGCTCCTTATCCCCCATATAGAGCACTATATGGGGCGCACGCCATTTTGTAGGGGTGTCCGAATTCTCCATGTACCCTATCCAGTGCACTGGAAGTATCCCACAATGCACCGCAAAAAGTAGTGAGCATCAGATGTACCCTAGACGGAGCAATATAACCCATAATGCATTGCAAGACGTTTTAAAAATGACCTAAACTTTTAAAAAAAAACAGCGGGAGTAAATAGCGAGTGACCACAACCAATAGTTATAAATGTAGGTACTTGATTGTTGAATTTTATAATTATATTTTTTATAATTATATTTTGTAATAATCTTGACGGCGCCAACTCTAGTGTCTGAAATCTCGGCCATTTCTGTTGAGTGCACTATAAGTGAGTGCATTATATGGGGGGTACAGAGTAGGGGAAAAGGAGCGATTTCGGACCCAGCCCATGTTTGTTCTCGCTAACTTAGCTTAGGCAGCCATGTTTATTCTAAATAACCCTACTTAGTCATGCTTGACTTGTTCTTGCTAACCTAGTTTAGTTTAATGGCCATGTTTGATTTATTCTAGCTACTTAAGCGAGGTTTGGCAGCCATGTTTGTCTAGCTAACCTAGCTCCGTTTAGCAGCCAGCTGGGTTTGCCCAGTATAGATTAGTTGAAGAAACCCTGTCACCATATTCCTGTGTCAAGACTGGCCATTTCCTTGGGCCGCTTCATTTCCCATATAAGGTCCTCTGGCTGTGAGTCCTGCCACAGTGACTTAAGTAGGCCTGATTTGACTTATCTTGACTTTGCAGATATGCGACTGTGTGGTGGCATTTTACACCCCAGATCAATGTGTCCGATTAGAGAAAGTCCAGTCTTCATACCATCATAGATTATTGAAAGTCCAGTTTTCTATCATAGGGGGAAATGTACAGCATGCATGTACAATATTCTGAAACAATGAAGCTGTTGAATGTCTTATGAAACATCTGCTCTGCATCAAATGTCCTGCTAGTTAATCATGCGAGTAATTAAACATAGTTTAATATAAACAGGAAAGATAGAACTATTTCCGTATTTCCCTTTTGTTTGTTTTTTTGTGATGATGAGACTAGAGCAACCCCAGCTAGGTATAAGTCTGTAGGGTTGGGGAGATTTAGCAAATAAGGATATTAAAGTCAAGTGTCTTAGAATGCTAAGTAGTGCGGTTACACAGCAGTTTTTGAATAGAGAAGATATACATGTAGTCTCAGTTTATTAGGTAACGCTGCTCAGTTGCTTGTTAACACAAATAGCAAATCATAGACTAGCCGCTGAATACATCGAGGCATATAAACAAGTTGACAGAACTTTCAATGGAACATCGGAGTAAGGAAAATGTAACTGATTTTTAATGTATGGTTCGTGCTGGAAACATTGATCTGAGTATTTTAGAAACGTAATCTGGAGAAACGCGTGTGTCCTCTGTTTGCATGAAGTCTTCTGTGTGTGAAATAAAGGAAGTCGCATACAGTGAGCTAACCAGAATGACTCTGGTCAGTGTTTCTCCTGATATTGTGAAATTGCAGCTCAAATTTTGTTCAAAGACAGAGGGTGTGTTCATTTCCAGAGTGACTCCTTCGATGCTATATCTTGATATTTCTGTCTTTTTCTTTCCACCCCCCACACCAGCCGGCCAGCAACAACACTAAGAACAGTTTAGTGAGCGCCATCAATGCCCTCAAAGACACCAACATGGCGGCCAACTCCCAGATGGTACGGTCCACCGCCGACTTCTAACCAATAATCCTCATAGCCCCCTGACCACCAGAAAGCTCTCACCTCCCACAACGTCCCTCACCCCTCGCAACATCTCAGACCCCTTGCATTCTACAACGCGCCTCACCCCTCGCAATATCCCTGGTCCCTTGCATCCCACAACGCACCTCACCCCTCGCAACATTGCCAAACCCTCGCATCCCACAATGCGCCTCACCCCTCGCAATACCCTGGCCCCTTGCATCCTACAACGCACCTCACCCCTTGCAATATCCCTGACCCCTTGCATCCCACAACGCGCCTCACCCCTCGCAACATTGCCAAACCCTCGCATCCCACAATGCGCCTCACCCCTCGCAATACCCTGACCCCTTGCATCCTACAACGCAACTCACCCCTTGCAATATCCCTGACCCCTTGCATCCCACAACGCACCTCACCCCTCGCAACATTGCTGAACCCTCGCATCCCACAATGGCCCTCACCCCTCGCAATATCCCCGCCCTCGCATCCTACAACGCGCCTCACAAGATGCCTCACTCCTCGCAACATTCCTCACCCCTCGCAATATCCCTGGCCCCTTGCATCCCACAACACGCTTCAACCCTCGCAATATCCCTGAGCCCTCGCATCCCACAATGCGCCTCACCCACCCAACATGCCTCACACCTCGCAGCATGTCTCACATCCCATAACATGCTTCACCCCTCACATCCCATAACATGCTTCACCCCTCACATCCCATAACATGCTTCACCCCTCACATCCCATAACATGCTGCACCCCTCACATCCCATAACATGCTGCACCCCTCAAATTTTGCCATATCCCTCACCCATTGGTGCTAATCTCGTCACAAACCTTGAAAAGGTTCTCGTGTGTCTTTGTGCTCAGTCACTCCGTCAAAGGAAAATCCAGCTGAAAACTCATACTAAAATGTTCATACCAAAGTTTGGTTAGACAAAATCAAATGTGGAAGTTATTAGTTGCTACTAAACTTCACCATTTTGAGTCCCTAATGTATGCTTACAAAGTACTGCTGCTCGCCAGAGTGAGTGAGCAAATACGCAGGCATGATGAACTCTGCTAAGATCAGGGGAAAACATTTCAGTATATTTTCGGTGGTATTTTCTATAAACCGCCATCTTCCCCTCCACCCTCCCTCGTTGCATCGCTCATCAGACCATCCACCCCATCCCCCAAAATATATAGAACAATATTTTCCCATCTCTTGAAGCCCATGTTTGGTCATCCTTTAAACCTAGAGTAAAGTTAACAGCCTGCTTGCCTGCTGCCTTCCATTTGCCATTCACAAGACTAATGTTTTGTCCAGGCGTTCCTTTTGAACACTCTTCCCACTTCGCAGCAACAAGCTGACATTTCTTCTGCACATGTCTGTGGTTTCTTTGAGGCAAATGGAATGCAACATAACATCCACACCATTCACACACAACCTCCTGCTTCCGGTGCAAGCATGAAGCCTTTACTAACCCTCAGCTAACTTCTATTCATACAGCGACTAAGTCTCCATTACATCAAAAGTAACATTTGTATTGAATGCATTTCTTTATACAGGCAGTTGTATGCATTTGTGAGACAGTGTGATGTGTAGGACTGCAACTGATGGTTACTTCAATCGTTAATCGTTTATCGAGTAAATTAATCTGCCGTTTTTACTATAGATGATTAATCTGTTGATTTTCCTTTTTATATTGAACAGATCTTAACCTGAAACATTGCAAACTTCTTGATGTCTCACTATATCCACTTATTGCAGATGACGCTTTTAGTAACATTTTTTACTACCATCATGGAAGATGTGCTAGGTTATAACATTGGTTTGTCACCCAAGCTTACTTATCTTTATTGTATTGTTTGTGTTGCTGGGGGGCTCAGCAGTGCTCAGTCTCTTGAAAAGTTGGGTCTTGGGGGCATGGTGGCAGTGGTTATAGAGCACGTCCCCAGACCATAGGTCAAGCAGTGCCACGGGTTCTCATCCCTTCTCCGGCCTTTCTGCAATGTCTTCCCCCGACTCTCCATCCCATTTTCCGATCTAATCCCATCAGTATCTCTCAAATAAAGAATGAAAAATGGCGCTAGCGCCCAAGAATTAATTTAAAACAAATAAAACCAGTGAGGCCTTGACCCTGGGAATAGTGACGGGCATTGGGAACATATCCAACATATTCAACAAATTTGACCATAGAATGGACCAAACAAGATAGTTGGTGATTACTTCGTTAATCGATTTGTCATGGGTTAATCGGTTGCCGCTCTAGTGATGTGTTTGAGACAGTGAGACAGTGAGAAGAGCTATGGGCTTTGTGTGGACAGATGAGTTGCTCATATTAGTGCGTGTGTTCGCATGCGGTTTAAGTAACCCTACTCTGTGCTTCGGCTCCACCCGCTGCTTACCCAGAAATTATGCACACAGTTTCATGTTGCTATGGTTACGGTCAAGATACCAGCTTGTCCGCTGTCAGCGCTCCATTCCTTTTTGTGTGTGTTTCCTTTGCCAACTCTTCCAAAACCAACTAGAAGACGGATCTCATTACGCTGTCCTCTTCCATGAATCTCTGTGTGGTTAAAGGGCTGAGGCAGGAAGAAGGGTTAGGTTTTTTTTCTTTTTTAAAGAAATAATTGAATTGCATTCATAGTTGCCATAGAACACATTTTGGCACCTCTGCCATTTCGGCCCCGTTTGGCACACAAAAGCTTTTTTTTCGGCTTGAGTTCCGTTTTTCCATTTTCATTGACAGAATTAACAGAATTTGAGAGATCGGGGCACGTCGAGGGGAGTAGAACTCATGGCACACCAGGCACTGTGATCCAAACTGCTTCACCATCGATTAACCCTGGCATACAAAAGTGTTTCTTCACGTAAATAGAGATCTGCATCTCATAATCGCCATTATTTCATGAGTTCTATAGTATGTGAGTCAGTGATTTGCCATCAATTATTGCGTGATGTGGTTTTGGAACGTCTACTGTCTTGCACAGTGTTTTTGTCCAATTTATGCATTCAAGGCCATATAGGATTGGCATTATGTAAGCATTGTGGAGGTGGGGTGAATTGGAAGGTGTGAAGAAAGCTCTGTGTGATACCGTCTAATGGACTAAGACATGGATACCTGTTTGATCTGAAGCTCTAGTTGTACAAACGTTTGTTTGGTCTGTCCCCTCTGACACCCCAGGAGTCTCAAAGCACTGTGGTCCACAATCCTCCAGACGGTGTGAAGGTCAGTCTATAGTCTTTCTCACTCTGCTTTTTTAGCACCAAATCATGACTGAGTTCGCCTTAAGTCACTTCACAGAAAAAGTATCTCCTAAAGGTAAACCCACCGACAGATCATACTGAAATATGTCCTTCTGCGATATTGGCAGGGTCAATACATACCTCTCTTGCTTCCGTGCACTCACTCTGGTGCGCAGCAGTACTATAGCTTAGCCCTATGGACCCAAAGACGGGTAAAGATAGAAGCAACTAAATTTGCCATGTTTGATTTGGTTGTGTAACAAATCGCATGCTGGAGTACAGATGTGCACAGAGTGAGCACATGAGCAGAGGCAGGTTAGAAATGAAACGACTCTGCTAAGATCAGGGAAGAACACATTTCGGGATTCATTTTTGGTGGCGTTCACAGACTGTATATAAGTGTGCAGCGTGCGTGACGTCATCCCATTGCCATGAACGGACAGGCTCTGAACACGCCGGGAGCCGTAATACGGGGCCTATGTGCTCTGCCATGTTGATAAAATAGCCGTATGTCCGGGGCGGTCCAGGGACGTTCAGGGACACCCATTTCCAAATATGGAGCTTAAGGGCGTGTCTTATACGTATGTCAGCGCGACAGTAATAATTTTATAGAATAATAAAACAGGTACTGCGATTCGTGTACATATTTAAGGCCATATTTTTACACTATATTAGCAGTACATATGTGGAGAACAATGCCTAATGATGTCAACGTATTGCTCCGAATAACTCCCATATGATTATCCTATGTTAACTGCTAACAGAGCATAGCCTGCTAGCCGAGCATGCTAACTGGGTGTTGGCTGACCAAAGCGTGCCTTGAAAGGGCAGCCAACATAACACCGGGACTGGTGGGACAGTCGGTCCCTGTGTTATGCAAAAGGTAGAAATACTAGCATGATCACGTGTGAGTTATTTGGAGCAATATATTGACATTATTAGGCATACTTCTCTACACAAGCACCTCTATTTAGGGTAAAAATATAGCCTGTTGAAATATGTTCTCACAGATTGCAGGAGAGACGACTTCCTGGTGTAGAGTGCTAACCATAGCATCTATGAACATAGGGCTCAAGCCCTGGCTGCCCAGGGCTACTCGCCCCCAACCCCCACGCACTGCCAACTATTGGTATTCAAAAAATGAATAATGCCAAATCTGAATCTTAAAATTTGATCAGCGCTAGTTCAAGTGGTTTTATTCTGTAAATAACATGTCATCTTTGTCTCCTCAGAGTTCAATGGAGAGTAACGCCACTAACGAGGATGAGGAGATGAAAGGTACGGTTCTTTTATTGGATGACATGTAAATAGTTCCTCAGAAATGATAGTTGAATGCCTTCCACCCCTAACACTATAGTTCCATGTCAGAGTTTTGGGACATGTCCATACCCTGCGTGTCTCTGTGTGTAGCAGACAGTTCAGCGTTGAGTCAGAGCAGTGCCACGGAGGAGATGCCTCCACTGCTGTCCTCCTCACAGATCTCTCCTGCCAGTAAGTCCTCTCTCGTCCCCTCTCCCTCCTCCATTCTTCCATCAATTATTCTCTCTCCCTCCTCCATTCTTCCATTCCTTCCTCTCTACATTCATCCATACCATCCATCTCTCTTTCGGCAAAACCCAGTCTGTCGAAATAACGCACAGTTCATGCCATTCAACCATAGACGGTATATAAAAATGGACACTGCGTTCGTTTTGATGTCTGTGCCTATTTCTGGGTTGGTATGGGGGGAGCCTCGTCTCCGGAAATTGTGGCCCTATGGTAGTTTCCAATACAAATATTCCAATCTTAGCAGCCTGTTTTAACGTTTCTAATTGATGTTTTAATGTATATTGTCGGGATAATTAACGGTTCATTGTGTGAGGGTGGCGGTCATAATTTCACAAATGCGTCAAATTTGGCGTTAATATTTTTTATTTCAGCTCCCATAGGATCCCATTCATTCCGATTCTGTTGTTGGCGCCCCTAGCGGACAGTACCACCGGAAGAAGTCGCGTGTGGGGTGTCCCTGTCTCACTTACCATAGAGCTCTCTTTACCTCTACTTGTCTCCGGATATACGGGTACTTTCAGCAATGGCACCGCGCGGTCGGAGGCTTCAACCCGGCTAGGATGAAAGCAATAGGATAACGTCACGCACGCTGCGTCTACTTATATACAGTCTATGCATTCAACATAACGTCTATATTATTCACCCCGCAAAAATATGTTTTGTAGGCCCTTGATTGACTTGTGCAGCTCACCTATCCGCCTAAACTTGGATACACGTGCTGGGCTTGATTTTTGTCTACAAATAATGTTTACTTTGTAGGATTTGGATCCATTAAGTTGTATGTTATTCCCATTGGCAGCCATAGTTCGCTGTCGGGGAGTCATATCTGTAATGTCATGGCCTGCTCCTATTATCAGCGTTTCAGCTAGTTCTTCTTAAACAATTTCTCACTCCTCTCTATCTTGTTTGTCTAGTCTTTGTTTCCCTTGCATTCTGAAAGCTCCTCGCTCTCTGTGCCATGTATTCTCTCTTCCACCTCATCCTGCTCGCCCACTTGCCTTGCCTTCTAGGACGCCAAGTTACAGATCAGATCATGGGCGAAAGTGCACGATTGTATTGTGGACGTCATGTGTGTATGGGCGACGTCATTCGGATTACATGAAGCGCCACACAAACATGTTGGCGAACTTGAACATGAACAACAATAATGACAATAATAGTAATTACGGGGGTTGTTTTCTAAGGCGGCTTGCTATCACACACTTTAAAAACCCCTGATATTAACTTTAAGGGGGTGAATATTTATGCAATGATGTATTTAGTAGATAGTTTCAATTAATTCAATTACTTTGTAAAAAGGGAATAATCCAGGGAGCGAATACTTATTGTTATCGGCAGGGTATAACGCCCAAGTGCATTTGATTCATGCATCAGTTGTTCAGTTAGTAGTCGGTCAGTACATCAGTGAGAAATGGGACCTTAGAGAAAAGAGTTTTTGGGCGAATGCCACAGTTCAGTCGTCTTGAACTACAGTTCAGCAGTGGATTGAAACTACGGTTCACCTGTCAGGGTGAACTACAGTTCACCAATGGAGTTGAACTACAGTTCACCGGTGGGGTTGAACCTCTATGAAGAATGGTGTCCTTGAAGTTTGCTCTTGTTACAGTGAACAAATGACTACTTCCTAAAGAATGTGGACTCATTTTGAGGTATTGAAAATTAAGCTGAAATTTTTACTTCAACTTGTTAGCCTAGCCATGGCTAGGTAGCCTTTAGCTGCTATCGAAGTGATGCAAAGATGCCAAGGTGAAGTCTGTAGAAAGCAGTTTGTGGTGCACCATTTAGCGTTTCTATGCACAATGTGCCACCAAGAATGGCGGTCTGTGTATGTAAGCTAAGTGTGTATCCGCTGTTTGTTCCAAGTGGGACCAATTATGAGCAACATCTAGCCCTGGGCCTTTGACTGGTCAGGCCCTCGGGGGGGAGTGGGGGGGAGGCTTTGGGGGGGTCGTTGTATCGACCTCTTCTTTCTTCTTACGCGGTGTTCGTTAGGGTGAACGTCTGTTGTCCCTCCCCCCAGAACTGTCCTAACCATAGCTGTCTCTTCCTCTCTAACTTATAATCCCTCCCTCCCTACCACACACACCCACACAAGACGAGGGTTTCAAATGTTCACAATAGATTAATCAGCATTTTACTGACGATTCTTTTAAAGGAAAAAAGCCGCCAAATATTCATACTGAAATATGTTCCTCACTGATCTTAGCCGAGTCAATACATATCTCTAGCTTGCACTCACACTGCGCACAGCGAGACTTTGCTAGCATAAACAAATATGACAATAATAATTATAATGATGATGATGATAATAACAACAACCTGTAATGTGGAGCTAAGCAGTTTTGATGTGCAGTATTTGCTGGGGATGCTGATGATGATCAGCAGGGGATGCTGATAACGTGTGCCAAGTTTTGTTTGAATCACTTTAAGTTCTGCCGAAATTAGCTAATTTCTATTATGCAACTTTTCCAACACGTTTGATTGGCTGACACAGTGAAACATTAGGTAGGTCGGACATATAATAAATGTCTTTAACTTGTCTATGTAAAGCAGTCCTCAGATCATGTCTACGTGAAAAGTTTTGTGAAAACTGAATTTGTAGTAATGGAAGCATTGTATTGATTTTTAGCAAAATCCAAAATAGTGGATATTCGCTTCCGGTTGGCATGATGGCATATGGTGTGTTAGATTCCACTTGGCGCAATTATTATAGGGCTACCAAAACTTTAAAAATCGGGCGTATGGTTCAAAAGATACATGCAGAAATTCTTCCAGACTTCCTATTGTCAGGCTCAGTCCATCGATGCTATATACCAATTTTCCAAAAAGATAGATTTAATAGATTTTCACAAATTTAAAAATGGAGGAAGATCTGTCCTGATACATTACAGGGTGTAATAATCTGTGTAAAGCTGCCTGTGTAGGGCATCTGAGTGAAGTGGCTGAAAGGATACGGGTCGTTGAGTCCGTAAGTCATTTAGTCACCGCGGCATTACGGGTTAACCCTAAACCTAACTCCTAATCCTAACCCCAACCCTGAACCTAACACCTACCTTAAACCCTTCCCAGAACTCCAACTCCTGACTTTTGTAACAAAACGACCTGCTCCCGGCTGAAATCATGACACAAAACAATCACCATTTTAAAATCGTTTGTTTTTGTGACCAATTAAATTACCCATTGTCCGCCTCTCTTCGTTTATATCTCTGAATACTCTGGAAAACCAACAAATATAACTCCGAATTACTCACAGATCTGGTGACCTGGTCCTCTGCGCCAATGGTACGTCTGTATCGAAATTGTTGTGGGTGGGACACCGATACGCACAAGAACAACTCTGAGTGCTTCCACTAAAATTGTTCATAACACCCCACAGTGGCTGACAATGAAAGCCCTCCCCATCTCACTTTGCAGAGATACGTTCGAGAATGTTTTTGAGAATGTGTGTGAAATGTTCATAGCAAATCTAGCATCTTAACCAGGGCAGACATCACTGTCACTGTCTGCAAGTACATCTTCATTGTTTTGGCTTAGTTCCATTAACAGTGAATGGGAGACGGACGGTCAGAAATTTCCCCCACTGTTCAATGTCCCACGGTGTGAATAATATATGGACCCTGACGCCAGGCGTCTGCAAGAGAAGTGGAATGGTGAAAGGCCAGGTGTTTTTTCATGAATATCGTCAACATGTAGATTATGAGTGTATTGATTAGTCGACTAATTGTTTCAATAATCGGCAACTAATTGACTATTAAAATATCTGTGCAGTTGTATCTTGTTGCAGATACAATTTCTCACCCTTCAGCAATTAATTTGGAAACAGAAACAACTCTTACAAAGCGTCACATTTTCATCGCAAAAGAAAAAATTACATTTTCTAGTTTGAGAAATGTCTCAGGAAATGTTCCATTGTTTCCAATGTCTGCACGCTGAATCACTCGCCTTTTTGTCCAGGTTTGTCCACTACCGTGTTCCAGAACGTTCAAGTGTTAGTCATTGACGGTTTCGCCAAGTGTATGCCACTGCTGTTTGGGGGGGTATTCAAGTTGCTCTAACATTTTACTCTTAATGGTCTAAAATGTAACTTTTATTGATTCCTGTGCGAAGCCAGGGAATAACTACCTCATATCGGCTTAGTAAAGACTTTGACTGATTTTATTACTTAAATATACGTCTATTATCCGTAGGGACCGGTTCATCTAGCCAAGATTGAGACTGATTGAAAATCTCAATCTCCTCTTTCCTCCAGTCCTCTCTTAAAGGAGTACAACAACAAAAAATCCAAAGCAGTAGTTATTTCTTCCACTAGGCCGAGATTGAGATTGATTGAAAATCTCAATCCCCTCTTTTCTCCATTCCTCTGTTAAAAGAGTTCTGTTAACCAATCCCAAATGACTGTCCTTAACTGGACAATCAAGGTTGAAAGGTAGTTAGGTAAATAGCTGCTATATTCCTTTAATCTAAAAACTAAATCACTTTTGTGAAACGCCTTGAGGCAGCTTTGGCTGCAATTTTGGCACTGCATAAAAATCTGTTGAGTTGAGTACAGCATTGATGTCATGAATCTGAAAGCATGCTAAGTGGACCTAAACGGATGCTAAGTGGACCTAAAAGGCTGCTAAGTGGACCTAAAAGGATGCTAAGTGGACCTAAACGGATGCTAAGTGGACCCAAAGGGATGCTAAGTGGACCTAAAAGGATGCTAAGTGGACCTAAAAGGATGCTAAGTGGACCTAAACAGATGCTAAGTGGACCTAAAAGGATGCTAAGTGGACCTAAAAGGATGCTAAGTGGATCTAAAAAGATGCTAAGTGGACCTAAAAGGATGCTAAGTGGACCTAAAAGGATGCTATGTGAACCTAAAAGGATGCTGAGTGGACCTAAAAGGATTCTAAGTGGAGCTAAAAGGATGCTAAGTGGATCTAAAAGGATGCTAAGTGGAGCTAAAATTATGCTAAGTGGATCTAAAAGGATGCTAAGTGGAGCTAAAAGGATGCTAAGTGGAGCTAAAAGGATGCTAAGTGGAGCTAAAAGGATGCTAAGTGGACCTAAAAGGATGCTAAGTGGACCTAAAAGGATGCTAAGTGGACCTAACATGTCCAACAACGAATGAAATCAAAGTGGTCTCCTGTCTGACCTTGGGCCCTGGGAGTCCGCTGAGGTCCATGGGTGATCCATCAGCTCCGATCATCAGCCCCGGCTCTCCTTTCTCTCCCTAAGACCACAGACAGGGATGTCAGAAATACTACTGTTTTGTTCAATCACAACGATCTACAAGAACTATTAACATCAGGTCATACAGCGGAGAGAGTCGGGGGAGACATTGCAGAAAAGCCGTAGGGCTGGTGCGAACCCACGGCACTGCTTGACCTGCGCTCTCTACCCGCTCTGCCACCATGCACACCCCGACATAAGCATTGTTTAGTACTTTATTATTTTAGAAAATAATTTTGAGTACATTTCCGAGCCTGTCCTTAGCCTTTACGTTGACTCAAGTAGGCTTTGGGAATCAGTACTTTGTAATCTTACTCAAGTTGTTTTTGAGCAAATGTATTTTACTTTTAGTCAAGTGAGAAATGTAGGTACTTTTGCCATCTCTGTTGATTTGTGAAAACATTTTCAGGCGTGCAAAATGTTGTGTTTGTGGTTGTGTTTGTGTTTGTTTGTGGTTGCGTTTGTGGTTGTAGTTGTAGTTGTGTTTGTGGTTGTAGTTGTGGTTGTGTTTGTGGTTGTAGTTGTGTTTGTGTTTGTGGTTGTGTTTGTGGTTGTGTTTCCCTTGTGTTGCAAATTAGTGGCCCCCACAATGTGAGCATGGCCCTTTTCACACAGCACAGCTTGATTCGAGTCGATAATCATTTTTTCCAGAGTTTGGCCAGCGTGACGCCAACAGCTGCCGAGTCTCACCACAAAGCCCGGCACGTGCTACGCGGGAGGCAAACTTTTAC
>OMKY01221780.1:4159-14702 GCA_900302395.1 Bregmaceros cantori
CCCCGCACCCCAAGTTATTTTAGTCACAGCATGCGACATTTTTCAATTTTAATGACATGATCAGTAGGGGGAAGCGAACATGCAACACCGTAGGGCTGCAGCTAACGATTATTTTGTTCATCGATTAATCGCCCATTTTCACTGACGATTAATCAATTAATCTGTTCATTTTTTTCAATTAAAATTGGATCGATTATTAGCGTGAATTATTATTGAAAGTTTCCAATATTAATATCGTAAACCTTTTTTTCTGTTCCGCTATCTCCACTCATTTTTTTAGCATTAGCATAAAAAAGCCTACACTTTCGTGCTAAATTCTAACATATTGGATTTTCACCCAAACTTACGTGTTGTCTTTATCGTATTAGGACCATGACACTGAGAATGGAGTCTGGCCTTGGGAACAACAAATATTAAACATGTTTGAGCGGAACCTGAGCCAAACAAGGACACGATTAATCACTGCCGATTAATAGACAATCTACAACACTGTAAGAAAAAACAACAACAAAAAAACATACAATTGAGTACACGCATGTGCACAACCCATTTCTGAGCATACACTATAAGCGCCCATGGCTTGATCGAGACGGATTTCTTGGGGCGCCACTGAGGACTTTGCAACCAGCTCTCTCCATCTCTCTCTGTCCTCGGCCACTCGCATGATGTCATTCAGCCTGCAACTTGTGCACTCTTGGATGTTATCTTCCTATCGCCTTCTCTGTTCTCCTCCCTTTCTTCCCCCTAACACTGCGTCTTGAAGGATTTTTTTTGAGAGTCCTTGGGATCTTGCGACGTGTCACCTGCCGATGCAACCATCTCCAGCGTTGCCAATATGGACTTTAAGCATGCACGGTGTAATCATATTAATTTAGGTTTAAAATGGACACGTTTATGAGTGTAAATGTAAATGTGTTCACCAAAGCAATACGTATTTAAAAAAAATCTAATCGTAACCGTGAATCCAATCATGAGGTTGTGAATCGGAATCAAATCGACTCCGACACCCAGCCCTACCTAAAAGAAAATTTGTTCAATCAAATTGACCAAAGTGATAACTCAATCCGCATAACAAGGTTAAAGTCCCACAATTACGCTACTCAACAAGGAAAGGATTTTTTTTAACCTCTCGCCAAAATAATCAAAAAAAGTGTTGTTTTTCATCCTTTTACTGAGAGATAGACAGGATTAAATCAGAAACTGGGATGAAGAGTCGGGGGAAGACATCGTAAAAAGGCCGGAGGGGAGATGTGAAACGGCGGCACTGCTTGACCTATAGTCTGGGGGCGTGCTCTATAACCACTCTGGCGTCCCCCCAAATAATCCAATTTTGATTTTGTTATGGCTACGTGGCCGAACAACCAGCTGATGGGAGGGGCCATCCGATGATGTCACACCTTGTAGCCAATCAGGACAATGGAGACGTGACTCTACAAGTCACATATCCATAACAGATTTCAAATCAAGTAATTGTATGATCCAAGTTAAGGGCAATGTAAACCAGTGATGTACCCGACCGTGTTCAAAGAACGATAGTTAATGAACTCCTTCGTATTTTAGGCGAACATGGACAACACTTTCAATTATGCTTGATGAAACAAATAATTGTTAATGCACTCTTTTTTTGAGGTTGTTGAATGAAGCTGTATTTTAGTACAGAATTCGGTCATATCAGATTTCAAAAGCCTTCCGAGCGAAAACACAGTAAAGCAATAAAGCAAAAAACACATTCCAAACTGCACCGTTGCTATCCACCTCTGAGAAGCCAAGCCCAGCCCCTAATCTAACACATCATTAAAATCATTTGTTCTGCTTGTACACTGCCAATAATGTGGACAAATTATAGCTGACAGCAACGTTAAAAAAAAGAACGAAGAAAAATAACTAAAAAGTTCATTGCACATAGTTGGAAATGATGACCTATGAACGATGAATGAACTGGAATGAGATTTGCACAAGTTCATGATGAAAGTGAACTTGTCCAACGTCCAACACTCAACTCAACAGATTTTTATATAGCGCCAAAATCACAGCCGAAGCTACGTTTGTAGAATTAGATCTAAGGAATATAGCAGCTATTTACCTAACTACCTTTCAACATTGATTTCCCAGTTAAGGACAGTAATTTGGGATTGGTTACAGAACTCCTTTAACGGAGGACTGGAAAGAAGAGAGAAGAAAGAAGAAAAAGGAGAGACTTTCAATCAGTCTCGATCTCGGTCTAGTTGAAAAAAATACCTACAGTTTTTGATTAGTTATCGTTAATGTTGATTTGTTTTGATTGGTAAACAGAACTCCTTTAACCGAGGACTGGAGAAAAGAGGAGATTGAAATTTTCACTCAATCAGTCAATCTCAATCTCAGCCTAGTTGAAGAAATAACGACTGCTCTGGATTATTTGCTGTTGATGTTAAATTGTTCTGATTGACTGATTCACTAAATGTTTCAGAGAGAAGGACAGTGAAACTGGGAGTTTCGTCACATGATGACTCCGCCATGAGAGCTGAGCTATTTATTTCTGAGTGAACTACAACAGGGCGGAGGCAGAGTCCTCCGCAGCCTAGCAACATACGAATGAAACGAAAGCTTGATGGGCAGCGCTGCAATGAAACAATGTTTTATTCATTCAAGTCTGATTCTTGGCATCCGGGTACAAAAGACATGGTCTAATGCCTTTTAATGGGCGGTGAGAAATGTTGAAATATCCCAACAACAGAATGGCAGCATGATCGCAATATGATATGTTGCTGCTTCTTGGAATCAGAGCAACAAAAGAATGGACAATAGCAAGAGAGCTTAACTCATTCAGTGCCGAAGATGGGTTACCACGTTTTTGTGAACAGTACTGCTGCGCGCCAAAGATGTGTTGTCACATCTTTAGGTTTTATCGCAAGAAAGCACCTCTGTAGCCACTTTTACACAGGCTTACTTAAAGATGGGATGACATCCGAATATGAAATTTATGATATTTTGCCTCTAAATAAATAAAAACATTTTAGAACGGTAGAAAATCTCCAAAATGTTAATAGACATGTTTGGAGCTAAAATAAAGAAAAATAATAAATTAACAAAATAAGCAAATCTATTAGGTTGAAACTGCTTTTTTATTTAAAACGAAGAAGAGCTTCAATGTGCAGTCCGAAAACAGATCTTTTGTGGGTCTGGGTGATGTTCGAGAGCAGAATAGCGAACGGTGTGGGCCTCGATTGGTGGAGCGGTTAAAGGCGCTGCAAATAACGCGCCCCCATTCATGTCAAATCGACTTGACTGCGCGATGTCCACCCCCGATCTCTTCAACCCCCGCCCTCCACCCCGCACACACAGACACACACACACACACACAGCGGTATGCAGGCGCGCCGCTGACAAAAAGATTTCTAAAATTCACGTTCAAAGCTGTAATTCTGTAATTCGAGATAGAGTTGGAGGAGGCGGGGTAGACACACGCACAGTTGCGCGCGCACACTGTTCCAAACACCCACGGAGGGGGGAGGGGGAGGAGAACTGGCTGTCAGGCACCGTATTTCGGATCGCAAACCCGATTTGGATAGCTGTTTCAGGGACCATGGTCCTCGGGTTTGCGACTGGAGGCTAGCGAGCCGCCGCGGAGGCAATCAAGCACGCCCGCCGGGCTTGCTGGCCACCGGGGCCCGATGAGATCCGTCCACCGTCTCCTCCTGCTTCCTCCTCCCAGATCTCTCTCTCTCTCTATCTCATACTCTGCTCTCTCTCTCTCTGCTGCAACTTGTAACACATCAGCGGTCTGTCGTTACTCGTGACGCCCAGGCCTCGCATCGGACACGGGAAGGGGGGTGGGGACTCCTCCTCCAAAACGCCCGAACGGGCGCTTTGTCGTGTAATAGTTACACACAAACACAAAAATGTGTATGTACATACGTGCGCGTGTACTATTTAAAGGTTATGTGGCATGGAAATACACCCAACATGCAATATCATCGACTTTTGGTCATTAATTGAAATACTTCCACGCTTATACTGTAGGGGGCGGTAAAGGTTCATTTTGAATTTTCACAATTTCAAAAGAAGCGAAATCTGGGAGGACCTCAAAATGCCCACTTTAGGCAATTATTGTGAAGCAACCACAAAACGACCAGAATAGAGTTTTACATGGTCCATTATTATGTCGCAAGCCTATTCTTAACAAATAAACACTTTTAAAACTTGATTTTTCATGTCACCCCGTCTTTAAGGCCAGCACGGCGCAGTTCACATGCACATCCACCTGGACAATCGCTTCTCCGCAAGCGTTAATCGGCAAGGCCACACCAGGTTTCAGGACCCAATCAGGTGTGGGTCTGGAATGTGGCCGTCGGTGGCCATGTTTGCTGGTCGCCGATTGGTCACACTCCGAGGGGGGTGACGCAGTGTGGTCATATATCTAGTGTTTTGGCAACAGTAGTATGTGCAGCAATAGGTGTGTTCTAATTTGACATGTTAGTAGTATTGTATGTAGTATTTGTTCAACAATATGCACTTTTGATAAGAAAATTAAGAATTTTGTCAATTGTGTCTCCTAGGTGTCACTCTGTGTGAAGACTTGAAATGGTATCCAATGTATGGGTAAGCGCATGCAAGCAATTGAAAAAAAAAGGACATTTACAACAGGGCTCCGAACCGGTTCATGGAACGAAAACTGAAAACGAACAGAATTTTATAGAATTTTATGAGGAGCGGAAATGGAAACGAAAAATATTTCTTCAACTGTTCCGGAACAGAAACAGAACATTATGAAATCTCCAGAACCGATTAAAAACGTTTTTTTTTCTCGTTTTCTGTTCTCTATATATTTGAACATTTCCTTTGCCTGGGAGACTATTTCCGGTTGTGCATCCATCCAATTTTCACTGTCAGGCATCAAGCCCCATGCATCTGGGACTCCATCTTGTGGACAGACAAGGAAGCGAATGTAATAGCATTTTAAACCCGGTTTCACGTTAATACAGTTGCACTGAAGTTTGAAAGTCCACCAAATATATTTTGTAATTATATCTACATGTAACATTGCACAATATAAGGAACTTTAAGAACGAAGAAAATGTTTGCTTTCCGAACCGGTTCAGGACCAATATTTTGGTGGCGGAACGGTTCCAAGAACAAAAACGTTAAACATAAGCCTGCCTGAACCGTTCAGAAGGGAACTTTTCAAAAATAATTTTGTTTTCAAGCCCTGATTTACAATAAACAATTATCAGTAATACAAAAAGCATGCCTGAGCTGTTATATTATTTATTGACTGTGTAGTTGGAGATGAAAGTGCTGTCTGTTACCAGAAGGTGGGAGCATCATGTTCTGTCATGTTTGTTGCAGGGGAAAACATGATCAAACTGCTGACCCACCGTTGCCCTTTCTACATTTTACAGCCAAGGGCCAATCCTCTCAATAATTAACATCATAATGGAATCGATCAATTATCTTCATCTTCAAACAGCCTTCTGGTTGTGTGTTTTATCATTGTACCCCCATGATACGCTACACACCAAAGTCATCATTGTACCACTGACTGTGATGTCATAAGCCTCCCTATTCCCCCATATAGTGCACTCACTTATAGTGCACTCAACAGCAACAGCCGATATTTTGGACACCAGAGTTGGCAGCGTCAAAATTATTATAAAATATGGTTATAAAAAATATAATTATAAAATTCAACAATCATCAGAAAAAGTCAAAAGTACTTACATTTATAATGATTTGCCGCAGTCGGTCGCAATTGACTCCTGCCGCGCCATTTTATTGAAGTTTAGGGGTATATCCGATGCTCACTACTTTTTGTGGTGCATTGTGGGATACTTTTAGTGCACTGGTACACAGAGAATTTGGACAGCCCAACAAAATGGTGTGCACCCCATATAGTGCACTATATAGGGGACAGGGAGCAATTTCGGCAGGGCTCCGAAACGGGTGAATGAACGAAAACTAAAAGCAAAAACAAACGTAATTTTACATAATTTTTCAAGGAACGGAAACATAAAATAAGAAATATTTCTTCATTTCTCCATTGTTCCGTGACAGAACCGGAACATTAGAAAATCCACAAAACCAGTTAAAAACGTTTTTTTATTTGATTAACGTAACATTGTACAATATAAGGAACTTTAAGAACGAACAAAATTTTTGCGTTCCGAACCGGTTCAAGACCGATATTTTGGTGGTGGAACACTTCCAAGAATGAAAACGTTGAACATAGGCCTGCCTGAACCGTTCGGAAAGGAACGTTTGGTACCACTTTAGAATAACAGACCATAAAGCATTTATAACACTTTTAAATATTAAACAAATTATGAGCAAAACACACAAATGTTTGTAAATGTTTGTAAACACTTGCATATACACGTGCATATATTGAACAACACAACAGTATATATTGAACTAATTATGAACAAACACTATGTTTTTTTCATTTACAAACATTTGTTAATGTTTTGTTCATAATTGGTTTAATATTTAATAAGTGTTATAAATGCTTTATGAGCATGAATCAGGGACTGTTATTTTAAAGTGGTACCGAACATTTTAAAAATAATTTAATTTTCAAGCCCTGGATTTCGGACACGGACCATGTCACACATCCATAAAGACGAAATAGCTTCAACAAGGGTTTCGAGGATTTGACTCCACACTAGGTTTCCGTTGCCGCGGCTTTACCGCTAATGTTAAATCATAGGCTTTAGTTCTAACGTCTAAGCGCTGTGCTGCTGAGTGGGAGGGCTTAGCGATCTATAGCGGTGAGCTACAGGCCTGCGAGACGCTAATGGCCAGTTCTGAGACACAGTGATCTCACCATCCCCTGAAGCATTGACATGTGTATGTGGGTGAGAGGAAAAGGCAGAAAGGTAAGAACGACTGTGGATGGCGGGAGAGAGACACTGAGGTCAAGAGAGAGAGAGAGAGTAAAATAAAAAAGAGAGAGAGAGAGTGATGCAATAGAGAGAATGAAAGAATGAGAGACAGGGTCAATGACTCCAGCATGAAAGGTGGTCATACCCTCTGATTAGCAATGGAGAAAAGAGGAGAACGTATGCTTAAATTGAGGCCTGGGAGGAAAATTGGTTTACAAATATAATGCTTTGATAGACATTCGTAACATATCCTACGTAGGATATATGAATATTCATCCACTGCCAGTTTCATACAGAAAAAAGTCCCTGCCATGTTTTTATTCTACCTGTGATTAGAAGATCAAGGTCAACTCAACTCAACAGATTTTTATATAGCGCCAAAATCGCAGCCCAAGCTGCCTCGAGGCGAATCACAATTAGTTAGTTTATTATTAGATTTAGTTTTTAGATTTTAGTTTAAGAAATATTGCAGCTGTTTACCTAACTACCTTTCAAACTTGATTTTTGGTAGCGTTGGTTGGTTTGTCTGTCCCCAGAATAACTGAAAAAGTTGTGCGCTGATCTGGATGAAATTTTGCACATTTGTTAGAAATGACACACGGAAGAATTGAGTACATTTTGGTTCATTTCTGTTGCCTATAAGTAACATAGTCATACTTAATCACCAACTTACCGATAGATCGCTAGACACTTACCACGGTCACATGACCATACTTCCGGGTCGCAGGGCGCCGCTGGGAAATGTTGTTGGCATGTTCACCGGTGGGAATACAGTCTATGGGTCAATCGCTTTTGCGCTACTTGAGCACTTGCATTGATAAAGGGTTGCCACACATACTGCTAGCTCTAAAAGTAAAATTTTTTTGTACCACTACAGTGCAGGTTTGTAATCTCTGAGTGCTTCTAGTTTAAATCATGCGTTTGTGGGGCATAGATCCCTACCAGAATATTTGGGTATGGCATAGCACAGCACAAGTTACCACAATCATTTGTTTAATAACGCAATAGGTGTGCGCTACCAGTGCCTTAACGGGGCAGTATCGCCCCACTACCGCTAGTCTCTGGAAGTGCCGCGAAGCGCCACGCGTAACAAATATGTTTGGGCTTATTTCATTTTTTGATTGCCAAAAACATCTTTTTTCAAAGCTCTTTATGCAAAACATCACACACAGATTCCAAAACCCTGGCACCGCTTTGCAAAATAACTCCCGGCCATCGATTCTTTTTAACTTGTTCACAAAATGGAACTTTGTGTTTTCATTTGCTAAATATCACTATATTTTCACATGACACACACGTACCATTCATTGAATAAAAGCTTTTGGCGGAACACGATAAAACGTGGACAGAACACTGAAGAGCAAAATTGAAAACACAATTACATTAAATGGACCACACTGAAGCAATGGCAGCGGCCACTGCTCGTAGAAAAACATAAAACATCACACACATTTTCAGACTAAACCTTTTAGTTTTAAACTACTTTCCCCCCCAGGTTTCTGCCTAATATCTGTCTGGCGGCGAACATTATGGTGGTATCATCGCGGTCAGACCAACAGGCAGAGAGTGATATTTGCATAACATTGTCCATTTAAAAGTCTTCTTATTGGTTATTGATGTATCCATGGTAATATGCTACCAGCAGCCTAACACACTTAACCCTAAACTCCCACCACATACTCCTAAACTAACAATAACCCCTAACCTTACCCCTAGCCTCCTACTCCTAAATCTAAACTAACCCTCACAAAATGACCGGATCGTCACACAGCACATCACAGGGAATTTAAACGCAATCGGGATCCGATCTACCACCAACCGGCGGCGGTGGTGGTGGGGTGGGGCAGCCAGCGGACTTCACATTGAAGCAACTTCTTCAATTAAATGAATACTTCTTCTAATAAATAAAAATAATTGCAATTTCAAAAGGAATACATTTGATTATTTTGTTAATGTATTATTATCTATTGGCCAAATATGGCCATTACAAATTGTTGGGGGATTTTCTATCCTTCTAAAATAGTTTTTTGTTTATTTATAAGAAATAAATATTATATTTTTGACAATTTCATACACAAATGGTGCCACTTCAACTTAAACCAGTATACGTTTCCAAATTGAATACTCTGTGCCGAACTAAAAACAGAGAGAGAGGGGCACAAGTAGAAGAGAGAGAGAAAGATCAAGAGAGAATAAGGTATGGAGGCGGGATTTGAAGGGAGAGAGAGAGATAGTGAGGGAGAGATACAGAGACAACGACAGGCAGAAAGAGAGAGAGAGAGATCACAGCTTTGATAGAGACATGAATGGTTCTTTAATGATGCCGGCCGTTTAGATCTAAAGAACCGCAAACATGTGCACACACACGGAGATTCAGGCTGTGTCCGAAATCGCTCCCTAACCCCTAGCCCCTAGCCCCTGGATAGGGCACTGACTATATAGTCCACTCAATCTCAGCGACGAGATTTCGGACACTACAATCGGCACTGTTAACTTACGTCACCGCTGTAGCATAGTGACATCATTGCCTGTCGGCATTGGCCGTTTTAAATAATAAATGTATACTTTATCACAGAAAATCAATTATATATTTATAATTATTTGCCACGGTCGGTTGCTGCTGCGTCCTGGCGCCGTCCTCCAATGTTTTTGTTTTGGAGCGCGCGTCGTCTTCTTCTACATTTTAATTAGTGTAATGCGCCTCGCAATGCATTATGGGTTATATTTCTCCGTCTAGGGTACATTTGATGCTCTCTACATTTCATGGTGCATTGTGGGATACTTTCAGTGCCCTATATGTGGCAAATGGAGAATTCGGACACCCCTACGAAATGGCGTGCGCCCCATATAGTGCCCTATATGGGGGTTAGGGGGCGATTTCGGACACAGCCTCAGTGTGTATTTCACCTGGTCCGTCCACACAAATCAATGGTTTCTAAACCAAGCCAAACAAATCTGTCAAACCGACGTGAAACATTTTTTTTTTAAATCTGATCTTCGGCTCAGTTTCTACCGACCAATCAGATTGAGGCGGGATCTCCGCGAGACGAGATGCTTCCGACATTGGCTGTGTCCGAAATTGCTCCCTATCACCTACTCCCTTCTCCCCATATAGTGCGCTCACTTATAGTGCACTCAACAGCAACGCCGAGATTTCGGACACTAGAGCTGGCGTCGTCAAAATTATTATAAAAAATATTATTTCATGAAAAATATGAATATAAAATTCAACAATCATCAGAAAACGTCTAAACTACTATATGCCGTGGTCGGTCGCCGTGCCATGTTTTTAAAGTTTAGGTCATTTTTAAAACGTCAGGCAATGCATTATGGTTTATATTGTTTTCTCTAGGGTACGTCCGATGCTGACTACTTTTTGCCAAAATATCTAGACTCTATTATGTTACTTATAAGTAAGTAAGTAAGTAAAATTTTATTTATATAGCACCCTTCATAGTACGAGTACACAGAGTGCTGTACATGTAAAAGCATAAAAAATAGATGCAATCAACATCGTTATACACACTATATACATCATCATCATCATTATCATTGTCATCATCATCAGCAACAACACCCTCACTCAACAGCAACATATTCACAGCTATAGTGAGAAGGGCAGCATGCCGCAAAGTGCAGGTGCATCAGGCACCGAGGGAAAACACTGCAGTAAACATTAATAC
>OMKY01221786.1:0-12735 GCA_900302395.1 Bregmaceros cantori
TCACTCCTCTACACTTATCACTTGATTGAGAAAGAAAACGTTAGTTTTACACACACACACACACACACACATCACACACACATCACACAGACGCACACACATACACAGACATCACACATACACAGACACACACACACACACACCCACTGCTGAGTCAAGAATTGCTTCATACTCTTGATTTGCAGAATTCTCTCTCTCTCTCTCTCTCTCTCTCTCTCTCTCTCTCTCCCTCTCTCTCTCTCTCTCACACCCCCCCCCCCCCTCACCCCCCCCCCTTCCCTCCCTCCACCTCTCTCTTCTCTCTCTCTCTCTCTCTCTCTCTCTCACACACACACACTCTCTCTCTCTCTCTCTCTCTCTCTCTCTCTCTCTCTCCTACCCCCATCTGTCCGTATATCTCTCCATCTCCGTTTCTCTCTCTCTCTATGTCACTTACTCTCACTCAAAGAAGAGGTGATATTAAAAGGGGAGAGAGAAGCTGGAATAAGGAAGAAAAAGGCAGAGAGAGTGTAACACGAGGGCAGGTGGGACCAGGTCGTTGGGTAATTCATAAGACACATGACACAGCATACAAATTTAGCATAGAGTTAAAGGCGCCCTAGACGGACCATCACAGCTGTCTCTGCCCTGCAGTTACAGACTGTGCTGCCCCCTAATGTCACCAAGGGCAAACAGCAGCCTGTGAATTGAAGAACAAAGCGGCGTAACACAATCATTCCAAAACCAATCATGGATGAGCAATCACCAAGTAGAAAGACAAACAGAAATAAAATAAATTTGAAAAACTGACGTCACTATTTTTTTGGATTATTTTTTGGGCGCAAGCGCCATTTTTCATTCTTTATTGAGAGATAGTGATTAGATTAAATCAGAAACTGGGATGAAGAGTCGGGGGAGACATTGCAGAAAGGGGCGCGCTCTATAACCAGGCTGCCGGTCGAAAGGGGGATGAAAAAGGGTGAGAGCAGAACTTGCAGATAAGTGAGGGGAGGCGAACCCACGACACTGTGTGTGCCGTGAGCTCGGTCACAGGCACAGGAGCATACATGTGCTGGATGCAGCAGCCTAACCGCATCTCCATTTGATGTGTAATATTGGGCATGCACAAATATTTCCCTGTTCACTAATTCAGCCCTTAGCGTGCCGCATGACTCTGGATTGAAAATCCAAAAAGTGTTAAAAACATGCACCTTGGGCTCATTACTATTATGAATAATTATTAATTATAGTAACACTTTATTTATAGGTTCCTTTGTAGGCGCTCAATGTCACCCTTGTGGAGAATACTAATAAAATAATTATTGATGAAAATGAAGTGGGCTGTTGGAAGAGTGTGTAGATATTTGTTCTATCTTGGTCTGTCGTGTACAGTTTAGAGATGAACCCATGAACCCTGTGGATGAACCAAGAATCGTACGGACGCTGAAAAGTCATTATTCAATTCAGGTGAGTAGTGGTTGAAGCGCTAAACATCTGTATTATTTGGCGGATGGCGGGCAGCTTTCATTACGAAAATCACCAAAAACGCGAAAATGGATGGCGGATGGACCGATTCTTTGCAGCATTTGCGGATGAAAAAAATGCATCAACCTTGCTTCTCTAGTATTGTATCTAGTATAGCATCTAGTATTTGTCAAGTTCAAGCAACAAGAGGCACCAGAGTTAGAAGAAGTTACACATGGATTACAAAGAATGCATTCAATGTGGATTTGTATGTGGATGTGCACAGGAATTCATTTGAGTGGGAGCACACTCCGGGACCGTTGCCATACGCTCCGGCAGCTCTAACATACTAACATAGTATGTATACTAGTATACTAACGTACTAACATAGTAGGTTAGTATACTAGCCTCCCCAACCTGGAGCTACTTGTCCTCTGGGCTCCGGCAGCTCCCACTTGACAAATTAATTAAATATTATTGATGGTTATTTTTTTTGATATAACATAATTCTTAATTTGGTGCTCGGTGGTACATCTTTTTTTTTAAATGTTTTTTCCAGCCCATTCAGGCTGTTTTTTTCCAAGCTTTATTTATTAGGGTTAGTGGAAACAGGTGAAGATGGGGGGTAGACATGCGGGAAATACGTCAGTGGTGAGATTCGAACCGCCGACTCACTGCGCCAGTAAGGCATATGCATGCTTTCCAGTGCACTGCCTAACCGATTGAGCTACTGGGCAGCACCACGTGGTACATCTTTACATACAGGCCACATTATGGAAAGACTGCAGGAGCTGAAGAAAAGTCACCTAAAACCCACCTGTTCAAGACCACCTTTGGAAACAAATGACCCGCATACCCCTGTCCCTCTTTTCTTTTGGTTTAGATTTTTTTTGGTTTATTTGGTTTTGTTTTCTGTTTTAGTTTGTTCCTTAATTTGTTCCTTGAAATCTGTAAAGCATCTTTGAGTGTCTTGAAAAAAAAAAAATAAAACCTATGTATTCTTAATGTTTTCAATCAGAACTGCTTCTTCTATGACCACTTTTCAAAAGCCCCACCATCCAGAGAGCTTAGCACTCACTTGCTAGTGTGAACAATTGCATACATGATACATTGACACAGATGCGCCAACATTCCAACTCATAGGAAGGTAGCTTCACCGACATAGAATATGCAAAAAATGGGCATGTGTTTGGCAGCATAGCAGGGGCATAGGAAGGAATTAGAAAATGGGCCCAGTTAATTGTTAGACATTAATTAGACAGCAATTAGATTAAAGTTACCTACCCTAATAGCGCCGTTCCCCAAAAAACTAATTTGCAATTCCTCGTCATTATTTTTTACATTTAATGCGTGCTTAACAGTGTGTAAGATTGTAAGAATCCATTTCATGATTCTTAGATAGAGCGGTATATAGTTTTTACTCCTTCCGAATAGCAGACTGTGCACTAACATGAGTCATTCTACTCCCTTGAGACTGATTTATCAAATCCAGACCATTCCTACATTTCTAGTTTCCTAGACATCACAGAAACTCCCCCAGTCCATAGGCTGAAACGTGAATGTGGATGTAAACAATAATATTAGTATAACATTTAATAGATTTGTTTAATATTTGAATGGATACAGGCAGAGGTCTGGGAAATGAGGTGCTGAGGGTGTTTGGTTTACGTAAAAAAACAAAAAACAAAACGTGTGCAAACACTTCTTGCAAAGTGCACACTGAACACAAATACATCATATTTGAGTCGTTCTATAATCCCAGTCTCTCTTCCCATTTCCCACTCCTTATCCCCCTTTTTTGGTGCTGTAAATTTGCATCTTACTCTCTCGCTTTCTCTCTCACACATGATAATGTTTACCTATTATTGCAAGTAACTCAGAGTCCCGCAGCATCCCCCTCCCCCAGCCAAAATTACTTCACACACTCCTGGACAAAGATGGCAAAAGTATCGGGATTTCGTACTTGAGTAAGAGTAAAATAAAATTGTAAAAAACAACTCGAGTAAGACTAGAAAGCACTGATCCAAATATCTCCTCAGGAAAAGTAAAAAGTATAGGCTGAGAAATGTACTCAAAAAGTAGTTTTGAAAGTAAAAAGTAGATGCTATAAAATGTACTCAAAAGTATTTTTGAAAGGATAAAGTATAAAGTACAAAGTATGAAACCTTAATTTGCCTTAACAATTTACAGATATTTTTTGACTAATTGAAAACAACGTATTAACTGTTACTGTATTCGGTGCATTACTGAGTACCGCCCCCTCCTGACTCATTCACGCTATACATGTAGTCCTACCATGTCATTGCAGAAAAAGAAAAAAGTAACGACCCTGTTTTGGGAAAAGTAAGGAGTAGAAGTACTGATGCTTTTGTTAAAAATCTACTGAGTAGAAAAGTACTCACAGAAAAATGTACTTCTAAAAGAACAGATACTTGAAAATTCTACTTAAGTACAGTACTTAAGTATTTGTACTTAGTACAAGTGTTACTTGCCATCTCTGCTCCTGGATACTGGTATGTTAGACATAGCACACTTTGTATTGACTGCTAGGGGTGTGTATCCTTAACCAGACAGTAGAATGTAGTGGTTGTAATAAAACCAGCCCCAAATTTCTGTATCCCCCAAACACGGAGCGTCGTCTCACATTACAAAAGTCTGTATCCCCCTAACCCATTACAAAAGTCTGTGGGCAGTCTGAAGTTTAATCGATTCATTAAATGATTTGCTGTTAAGTTGTACTTAGAAGCAATCTAAAAATAATCCTTTTCCAACCGAAGGGAGCATTGTTCTCCAATTGTTAGAAAACAAAATAAATGTTGTGCAAATATTTTTCCCTCACAAAAGCAGAAGGTGTGCTAAGCTTCCCATAGTGTAGAGGACTGTGGAATTTAATGTAAAATCTTCCATTCCTGTATTGAAAGACATAACGTTGTGGATCCCAACATGTTTGCAAAATGCAGCCGAAATGTATTGCGGAATATTCTGAAAAAAAAGAAAAAAGAAAGAGTACCATAGACTCGAGGGAAAGAGCGATAGCTTTTCCACGTGCACTACTAAGACCACTTTAATGGCCAGCATCGTAGATCAATTGAAGAGGATTCCCTCACCTCTTGCCCTCTGGTTTAGGACAGGCCCTGTTGAGCCTTCCAGAGGGAAATCCCCACTACTGCCTCTGCCCAGGACAAACTGGGTTCCACCAGTACTTAAGGTCCAATTGACATTTTTTTTTAAAAGGTGTGAATAGACTCCTTGCTCACCCTGTGGCCCAAAAACAGCCATGTTAATTTTGTTCCATAGCTACACAAAACGGTTTATTTGCAAGAAATACTACTATTTTTTTGTGTCTGTGTGTCTGGGTCTGCAGACAACTTTCTGCAGCACTACAAAAAGCGGATTTGATCTGACGACCGCAAAATGCAATTTTATGTTTCCTGTTTTGGAGCAGGTTTTCTGAATAATGGTTGGAACTTGTATCCACACAGAATCGTCCCTTCAACTCAAAAAAAAAAAAAAATTTGAAAGTTAAATAAATAACTGGTTCTATTTCGCTTCTTTCAAGCCGTCATCATCTTTGTGAATATAGCCTATCTATTCGAACAAAACAGCAAGGTTGTATTTTGATTGGCAGGGCCGGGCTATGGCCCGCCCCCTATACAATTTTATTTTTTTACTTTTTACTTTATACATTCAAAAATACTTTTGAGCAATTTTTAAAAATACTTATTACTTTCAAAAATACTTTTTGAGTATGTTTCTGAGCCTGTACTTTTAACTCGACTCCAGTAAATAGATATTTGGATCAATACTTTGAAGTTGTATTCAAGTCGTTCTTCCACAAATGTATTTTACTCTTACTTAAGTAAGTCATTTGGGTACTTTTGCCATCTCTGCCCATGTGTAGGGGTGAAAATAATTAATAGTATTTCTTTCATATCATGTCCATTTTTTTAAGTTCATTTTTCTCACGACACTGTGTGTCGTGGTTTTGACAAAATGTTTGTGCAAGTATTGGCTGGCGTCTTGTGATGCGAGAGAGAATTAGAAGAATTAGGAGAATTTCAGGGTGTGGGGTTTGATCTGCTATCTCCAATAGCCCTATATACAGAGGTCCAACATCCATTGACCCAAAGTTTGTACATGCATTGTCTGGTGTCAACCGATGATTGAAATATGGGACAGTAAGGTTCCTTAACAGAACACACCTTTCAACTAACAAACACAGAACCAGCCCTCACCGGGACCGGTGTCAAGCAGAGGTTTCATTGATTTCTGTCTGGAGCAGGGCCGACAAGTCTAATTTGGCCGTCTGCCACACCATCTCAGTCAGCAAATCAGCGCCCTTTCCCCATTCCAGTGTCCAGTGTCCCTCCATGCAGATCACACCCGTGCTGTCTGCTTGCCAGTCATGGTCTCCATCAAAGATGCAACCAAGTCCCTCATTCAAGTCCCAAGTCTCAAGTCTTGTTTGGTCAAGTCAAGTCAAGTCCCAAGTCAACTCCAAGTCAAGTCATCATTAACATGCTGTAATTTTAGCTCCAGAATCTTAATAAAGTCAAAAGCAAGCAATAGTGCTTTTCTAATAGCATTGTTCTCTTTTTTTGCTACTTTATTAAAATCAGATTCTGGAGCTAAAATTACAGCACGTTAAGGATGACTTGACTTGGAGTTGACTTGGGACTTGACTTGCCCAAACAGGACTTGAAACTTGGGACTTCAACGAGGGACTCGGATGCATCTCTGGTCTCCATTAGAGATGGCAAGTCCAGTTTCATAAAGTAAAAGTCCTGCCTTGCTTTGGTCTTCCCCGTGCACTACAGACAGCCACACTACCAGCTGATCCAAACTAGTGCAGCTCTTCAGTTGATCTGCTAATCAGCGAGAACACCTGTTGGCAGTCCACAGGTGTAACCAAAATTTAGCAAGGCATTTACTGTACTTTGTGGAATCGGATTCGCCCACCGCTGGTCTCCATGCAACTCAAACGCAGGCTTCAACTGACTCATGCAGCAGAGACCGGTGCTCCTTACCTGGCACGCCCCCGCCCCAGTGCCCCCCTCCCTAGCAAGACACCCCAACGTCTACCCTCAACACTAGCAGGGCCAAAGGCATGACAGGAACAGTGTAAGAAAAGAGTCTGCTAATCCGAATGGTGGTGTGTGGGGTAGAGCGCTCCGTGCACCAAGAGCAGAAGAAGCCCAAACGAGTACACAAGGAGACAGGAGTAGTAAGCCAGCGTCAAACTGCTCAGAGTCCTCCCCGGGTCTGCTGCCGCCGCCTGCAGCTCCCAGCTAGAACACATTAGTTAGGCCGCGCTCAGCACTGAACGCAACCTGTGTGCACGCGTGCGTGTGTGTGTGGGGGGGGGGAGATCGGCAGGGGAGTAGTGGAGGTGGAACCGGGTTAGGACGCAATCTGAGAGAGGGGTGAGACGCGGGAAGGGGGAGGTCAGGGAGTGGTGTTAGAAGCTAGGGGGTGCAGGGGGTGCAGGGGCATTTTGACTGGTGCGTAGTGTGCGTGGATACACACATACACACAGCAATGCACAAACACATACACGCACGCGCAGCACACACCCCCGCCCTACGTGTAATCTAAACCGACGTGACGTGGAAATGGTATGCGGCTTCTGGGGAGAGTGACACTAGAATGTACCATGGCCACCATGTGTAACGGTGCAAAGCTTCCAAGCAAATTGATCAGCGGCCCAAGTCTGTACAGTAACAGTGAATTATGGTATAAAAAAAGGTGTACTTAAATGCTTTTCATTTTCTCATAGACACATAATGTTTGGATTAATTCTGGTTGTTCTTTTCTGACATCAAAATGATTGTGTGGTTCACAACGCTCTGTCAAGCACAAGCAATAAGTAGCTGTTACTCTAACACAATTCAATTATAATTTGTGGATAGTGGAGGGTTTTTTTTTTTACTCTCGCTCTCTTTTATTTTTTAATGTGCCTTATTGGCTTGTGCGCCTTATATATGAAAAAGATATTGACAGTGCACCTTAGAGCATGGAAAATACATAGACTGTATATTAAAATGGACACCGCATTCGTTTTCAAGTCCGTGCCTACTTCCGGGTTGGTATGGGCCTCAGGCTGGCGGAGCCTAGTACTAGAAAACCGAGCCCTAAGGGAATTCCAATACAAATATTCCAATCTTAGCAGCTTGTTTAACCTATACCTATTACCTATTGTAATGAATATTGCCTGGATAATTATCGGTTAATTGTGTGAGGGTCATCAACGCGTCAGATTTGCCGTTAATATTTCAGCTCCCATAGGATCCCATTCATTCTGACTCTGTCGTTGGCACCCTTAGCGGACAGTGCCACCAGAAGCATGTGGGGTGTCTCTCTCTCATATACTGTATAGCTCTCTCTATCCCTCCTTGTCCCGGATATACGTGTACTTTCAACAATGACAGCACGCAGTCGGCGGCACAACCCGAGTTTGATCAAAGCAATGGGATGACGTCATGCACGCTGTGTCTACTTTATATACAATCTATGGGGAAATGTGATACTAGTCCTGTAAAGGATAGTGTCACTTCCTTCAATAAGAAAAGTTAATATTGTTAACTTATTATTATTATAATAATATTAATTTATTAATGTAACTTGAGGGCATCGTTGGACATTGCGTGGTTAAAGATGCCACACCCAACGTGCCCCCATTCATAGGAGTGGTTTCGATCACAGCTTCTGTAATGCCGCGAGTTTTCCTCCCCTCGTCGGCTTGTCTGCAATGTCTACCTCCGATCTCTTCAAACCAGTCTCCGACTAATTTTATCCAATAAAGATGGAAAGATGACGGTGACGCCAGGAAAATAAATATCTCATGTAACTTAAATACAGTATCAGATAAAATTGGCCTTCTGAATGCTCCATTTTATTTGGCACTCAAAGCTGCATATGCAAAATACAGCGAAGCATATTACAGTTTCCTTCTATTCTTACTTATCTGCACAATCCGTGATTACCACAGAATAATTTCAAATGTAACTCTAAAATGTGTGAAAATTTGTGGAACTCTTTACTTGCAAAGACAATATGCAGTTAAATGTGATTAATACTTTCATATTGGAAAGGATGAAAGAAAATATAAAAATTGGAATGCTGTCCAAACTATTTTTATTTTTACACTATTCATACTTCAGGTCTTTCAATGTCATTTTAGACAATATTTGTTGGATTTTGGAAGACCAGTGTGAATGTGTTGTGGTGAACGTGTAATGTAATAATTAAGATGAATTAAAAACAATTCATTAAAGTAATTAAACATGACTGAAGATCTGTAAATGCACAAAGTCAAGGGGACCAGATGGAATTATGTCATCGCCTGATGTCACAGCTTGTCTCAAATGTGTCACAACTTCGAACAGTCAAAACGTGTGTGGCAGGTCCTCTGTAGACACCCAGTAAATAGGGCGCCGAAATAAGGTGAAAGGTCGTAAGGTCAGAGGTTGGAGGAGCAGAAATAGCAGAGTTCCCTCTTAAACGGCATGTTCCGCTCGCTATTGAGTGTCTCCTGCACCTCACAGGATGTTCTCCATGAGCCCTTTTCCGACTGCCCCAATGATTATCAAAGATCAACATAGAGATGTTTCATTCTTTTAATTAGCCACAACCGCCAGATATACAGATGAAAAATAAATTATTTCATTATCATTGATTCCACAACAAAAACTTGGATCCAAGATGAGCCTTCATCGCGTCAGCCCATGTTGGCGCTACAAAAGTTGGCGCTACAAAAGACAAGGGGACACCTTGGTTTGTCTGTCCCTTTTCTATGCCATTCCCATCAAAACAGGGACTAAAGGCATAGAACCGATCTAAAATCACCATGGTTTTCATCACCTTAGGGTTCAGGAGAGCTGGATAAGATACACATGGGGCGGAAGACCACATATGCACGTCCGCCTTCTAAGCGGCCATCTTGGAATTCCACCGATTATCATTCATTTAAATTGATGCATTTTAAAAATAGAGTCACCAGCTCTGCTAGATAATATGGTGTGGTGGCATGCACTGACTTCTAAGCTGCATGGCCAAAACACATAGATAACAAGCTACCAACTTAAAGAAAAGTGGTGGCAATATTCTTCTATTATGAATTTTCATGTAATATTCTTCCATTATGGATTTTTATTTAATATTCTTCTATTATGGATTTTTATTCAATATTCTTCTATTATGGATTTTCATGTAATATTCTTCTATTATGGATTTCCATGTAATATTCTTCTATTATGGATTTTCATTTAATATTCTTCTATTATGGATTTTCATGTAATGTTCTTCTATTATGGATTTTTATTTAATATTCTTCTATTGTGAATTTTCATTTCCTAACCTTCATGGAGGTTTTGGGATATTATGGACATACTATAGACGGAAGGAAACCATTCTTCTTAGTTGGTGCAGCATGCACACGTACAGCAAATGTATGTCATTCAGTCAATGTATTTTTCTCCGTTAAAGGAGTTTTCACATTGACAACCTTTTAACCTTTTAATCTGACCTCATTACTTAAATGTATGTCTATTATCTGTAGGGATCTGTTCATCTAGCCAAGATTGAGACTGATTGAAAATTCTTAATTTCCTCTTTCCTCCAGTCCTCCATTAAAGGAGTTATGTTAATCAATCAAAACGAATTAACATCAACAACAAATAATCAAAACCAGTAGTTAGTTCTTCAACTAGGCCGAGATTGATATTGATTGAAAATCCCAATTTCCTCATTTCTCCAGTCCTCCGTTAAAGGAGTCCTGTTAACCAATCAAAACAAATTAACATCAACAACAACTAATCAAAAACTGTAGGTATTTTTTTCAACTAGGCCAAGATCAAGATTGATTGAAAGTCTCAATCTCCTCTTTCTTCTGTCTTCTCTCTTTTTTCCAGTCCTCTGTTAAAGGAGTTCTGTAACCAATCCCAAAGTACTGTCCTTAACTGGGAAATCAAGGTTGAAAGGTAGTAAGGTAAATAGCTGCTATATTCCTTAAATCTAAATCTAAAAACAAAATCACTTTTGTGAAGCGCCTTGAGGCAGCTTCGGCTGTGACTTTGGCGCTATATAAAAATCTGAGTTGAGTTGAGATTTGCGATCAATTTTTTGGTAATAATTTCATCGTTTAAAGAAGCATCCTCAACATCCCTAGCTAGATAGATATTTGTGTCATGTAGCCTGGCATGGGGAGCAAGATGCACGTATACAAGTTATTACTTTTGAGGATATTTATATTTTCCATACATTTGATCATATTAGTACTACCGATTTCAGTTTGCGCGTGATCACCACTGGTCAAACAAAATTATGATTGATGGCTCTAGCTCGCAAACTTGATCCGAGCTAAACGGGGAAGTAAAGAGGGGGCGTGACCTGTGTGGAAGAGAGGGAGCGAGAGAGGGGGGAGTGGGAGAGATAGAGACATGACGAGAGAGGAAGAGAGAGAGCGGGGGCGTGAGAGAGAGGGTGAATGACAGGGAGAGCGAGAGGGAGAAAGAAAGAGATAGAGAGATAGAGTGGAATACAGAGAAAGCGAGAGAGACTGATGCAGGTAGAGGGAGAAAGAGAGAGAGAGAGCGACAGAAGAGACAGCGAGCGACAGAATGAGAGAGACGGAGATAGAGGAGTGCGGCAAGTAATGAAGAGATGGTGCCAGTGAGTCTTCCGAGGACACTCGACACCTGGTGGGCAGACAGAGAGAGCGGGAGGGATAAAAAAAGAAAAGAGTGGGAGGGGAGAGAGAGAGAGAGAGTGGAAGAGAGACTGAGACATAAACAAGACTGTATGGGAGAGAAGTGAGGGAGGAAGACAGAAAGTGATCAAGTCAAATTATTATTTGTTAAGGGGTGGGGGAGAGAAATCCACTGATCTGGTGATGAACCTTTGGATTGTGTTGGGAAGTTTGGTTTAATGTGTACCCAACATTAACTTAAAAGAAAAAAATAACTCAACTTTCACCAATACATACTACAATTCTACTAGGCTAGAGCATAGTCATTCATTAGGTTTTTTTTTTTTTACATTGATTAGGTTCAGCTGTTGTAAGTAACAGCCTTGTACAATAGAGAGGTGAAGTACTCACCTTGGGAGTCCTAGCGAAGTGGAAGTGGGTCCTTCACCGTTGAAGGGGTTTGGACTAGCATTTTAGACCCACGTACAACTTCTACTTGGTTCCAGAGATGCAAAGACGTGTCACTGATTAGCAGATCAAGCGGACTGAAGAGCTGCACTAATGCTGAGCAGGTATTATTAGACAAGTAGAACTAAAGAATGTCAAGTTATGTATCTAGGTACGTAAGACTGTGCTGCACATTATAACAGGTGTAGGTACGTAACACCGTGCTGCCCATTATAACAGATGTAGGTACGTAACACCGTGCTGCACATTATAATAGCTTAAAAAAAGGACATACTTACATATAAAAACACAGTTGCTTCGTTGACTGCGCTGTTGCAACTTTCACCTGTTTGTGTTATATTGGCGAGTCAAAGTAAAATCAAAGAAAAAAACAACAACACGTTGTCAATGTCATTCCATTCACGCTAGAGTTTCGCTAGTGTCCTCCATTAGTGTACTGGGCTAGTGCACCAAGTGTCCTCCATTAGTGTACTGGACCAGTGCACCAAGTGCCCATCATTAGTGTATTGGGTCATCAAGGCCAATCGGGGCGACACTGGAATTTGATCGACAACTTTGAACAGCACCCTACGCACTAAAAATAGTGCACCAAGTACACAAGTGTGCATATGAGACACAGCAAGGGTAACCAGGAGCAATGGGCTTCAGGCTGCTGCAGGTTAACCATGAACACCTTCAGGGGTGGACGTGCGGCATGTGAACGATCTGTTCCGAATGAGTCTGCAGTTTTCTAAAATAACAACTTCTTTTACTACAACAAACACAGTGAATAAAGTCCCCAAATGTATAAAGAGTTTCTGATTACATAGACTATTTTTAGTTGTACTTCATACAACTCTGACTTTCATTACTATAGAAGAATGCAAGAATGCACGCAGTATAGCAACAATAGCAACTGCTCACAGAATGTGCACATTTTGTGTGAAGGACACAGAACAGAATGAACAACACTCGCTGATTATAGTAGCAAAGTCGTTTATGGCAGAAATGTTGTTCATAGTTTTAAAACGGTAGGAACAAAAAAGCACATAAAACAAACTGTGTCCAGTCATCGTCTTTGATATGTAAAACATAATATAGCTGTTCATTATGGACCTTGACAGCTTCGTTTTCATATAATTCACCGCTATGTACACATT
>OMKY01221786.1:12755-23454 GCA_900302395.1 Bregmaceros cantori
ACTGAGACATAAACAAGACTGTATGGGAGAGAAGTGAGGGAGGAAGACAGAAAGTGATCAAGTCAAATTATTATTTGTTAAGGGGTGGGGGAGAGAAATCCACTGATCTGGTGATGAACCTTTGGATTGTGTTGGGAAGTTTGGTTTAATGTGTACCCGACATTAACTTAAAAGAAAAAAATAACTCAACTTTCACCAATACATATTACAATTCTACTAGGCTAGAGCATAGTCATTTATTAGGTAGACTGCAATATACTGGTCTGATCTCCATGCAAAACAATATTAGCATGAAACATTTTTTTTTTACATTGATTAGGTTCAGATGTTGTAAGTAACAGCCTTGTACAATAGAGAAGTGAAGTACTCACCTTGGGAGTCCTAGCGAAGTGGAAGTGGGTCCTTCACCATTGAAGGGGTTTGGACTAGCATTTTGGACCCACGTACAACTTCTACTTGGTTCCAGAGATGCACAGACGTGTCACTGATTAGCAGATCAAGCGGACTGAAGAGCTGCACTAATGCTGAGCAGGTATTATTAGACAAGTAGAACTAAAGAATGTCAAGGTATGTATCTAGGTACGTAACACAGTGCTGCACATTATAACAGGTGTAAGTACGTAACAGCGTGCTGCACATTATAACAGGTGTAGGTACGTAACACCGTGCTACACATTATAACAGGTGTAGGTACGTAACACCGTGCTGCACATTATAACAGGTGTAGGTACGTAACACCGTGCTGCACATTATAACAGATGGAGGTACGTAACACCATTCTGCACATTATAACAGCTTAAAAAAAGGACATACTTACATATAAAAACACAGTTGCTTCGTTGACTGCGCTGTTGCAACTTTCACCAGTTTGTGTTATATTGGCGAGTCAAAGTAAAAACAAAGAAAAAAACACCTTGTCAACGTCATTCCATTCACGCTAGAGTTCCGCTAGTGTCCTCCATTAGTGTACTGGGCTAATGCACCAAGTGTCCTCCATTAGTGTACTGGGCGACACTGGAATTTGATCAACAACTTCTTTTATACAACAAACACATTGAATAAAGCCCCCAAATGTATAAAGAGTTTCTGACTTCTACTTCATACAACTCTGACTTTCATTACTATAAAAGACTGCACGCACAGGGACAAGGGCAGGAATGTGTATAGCAACACAGTATAGCAACAATAGCAACTGCTCACAGAATGTGCACATTTTGTGTGAAGGACACAGAACAGAATGAACAACACTCGCTGATTATAGTAGCAAAGTCGTTTATGGCAGAAATGTTGTTCATAGTTTTAAAACGGTAGGAACAAAAAAAGCACATAAAACAAACTGTGTCCAGTCATCGTCTTTGATATGTAAAACATAATATAGCTGTTCATTATGGACCTTGACAGCTTCGTATCTTTTTTTCATATAATTCACCGCTATGTACACGTTACACAAAATAGGACTTTCTCTTCTTCGATCTTTGGCTGTTTTGTCCATTTGGCTGTTAATGGGCCGAGAGCACAGAACCTTACAAGTGGCTTGTGAACACATTTGTGTATGTTCCAGTGCGCAAGTGAAGTGCGCTTTCAGTGCCCAATTCCAAGTGCACTCGGTGGACGCTATGTTGACTTTGACTACTAGCAAAAGGGGCGGTGCCTCACAAAGAATGGCAACCGAAGATTCAGGCACAGTTGTGATCAATGCATAATTTTCATTTTATAGGGAACTGCCATAGTGCAATATGAATCACATTTGACACGTGAGGTTACTTTTTTAGTGATATCAGTGGGATGATGCTATTTGTATTTAGTTCACCATAGAGTGTTCCATTTGGAACAGCACTTCTGCTGTACATGTGTGCAATTTTCATGGAGTGTGCAGTGCACAAAGTGTAGTACACTTTGTGAAGTATGCACATTGAAACACAGCTCAGGTTTTGAAGCAAGAAATGGCCCCACACCCATTAGTATGTTTTTCTCTAAACGATGAGACGCTCATTAATGGCCAAATGCTACACAGCCTTTGTCTGAAACACAATCTTATTTCCGGATTACTTGGAAAAGTATTTTGATCAAATGATGTCAACAAAGGTTTTCCATAAGATGCAGATGTTCAGTGCTTACTATAGCCTGAAACCAGCCTAAATTGATTGAAGGAAACAAAATAAAAAATAAAAAAAAATAACCCAAAAGTAATGCATCCAGTAGATTTCCTTTTGGTCCAATTGTTTTAAATTTTAAATATATATATTTTTAATCGGGCTACATTTTAAGTAATCCAAAACGACCGCCTTCCAAACCCTCAACACACTTCACCCGTATATACATATGTAACACTCATTAGGACCTCTCTTACTCTTTGTTAGAAAAAAACAAACAAAAATAAAAGAGAGATGCAGCTACGACTGTAGTACATTCAAATGTACACCCCATCCATGTCCTGAGAAGGTACTGTCCCTTCAAAGAAGCCAACCTCTATTCAGAATAGCCACTATTTAGTAGGGATGCACCGATACCGCTATCGGCCCTGATACTTACTTATGTACTCGTACTCGTACTTGTCACAGTTGCCGATACCATGAACCGATACCATGAACCGATACCGCTACTGTGAAATGAGGCGGTGGTGCCTATTCTACTCTGACCTACATTCATGCCAAAGTAATATATCAAATATACATCGGCTTCATTTTTATTTTATTTTATTTTATTTTTTTGGGGGGGTATCATATCGGTAGTACTCGGTATCGGCGAGTATTGAACTTATTGTACTCATACTCATATCAGTTTTTTAAAAAACGGTATTGGTGCATCCCTACTATTTAGGAAAATTACATTCAAGCATGACAAATCTAATGACTCTGAAAATTCCATCGCATTTCATGGCCACCAGACCAAGTCAAATTTGAATGCACAAAGAAAATCATTTCTCATTGTATTATTAAATCAAAACGATTCACTGGGAACCGTGATTGACTGGGAGCGGTGAAGATTGATGGTGATGATAATAATATTAACAAATGAATGCTACATTTATCAAACTAATTCTGTAGAGATAGATTGTAGGCTGAAATGTTTGAGACCATTTCCCACAACCTTTTGAATGAAATAATTGAGATTAAAAATGATATATTTGATTCTGTGGATGACAAATGCCAGTAGATTCCCAGGCACCACTACTCTAGTCCTTATTGCATCTTCTCAAACGTTATAAAATATATCCCTGCATTTTCCAAAGAGTTCTGATGGCACGCACCGACACATTTTACGGCATTCCACAGAACGTTTCATTTTGTAATTCTAAGCCATCGCCTTGGAGTTCCTTCATTTTCTTGCGGTGCCGCCATCTAATTCAAACGCATCTCCGCCGAAAGCCATGGAGCGACGCTGTGGCGGATGATGACTCTAAAGTCTGCATTAGATTTTACACTTCTACAACGGTTTTGTAATTCCAGCAGCAACTTCATGACCTCTTTCAGTATTCAGTAATGTGAAGTGGACGAGTAATTACTGTAATGTGGTGGGAACCAAACTGGAACGATACAAAACTTGCAGCGTGTACTGTAAACATAATGCTCATCATTTGGCAACGTTTTTATCGTTCCTTCCTTGCCATCTCTCACTCCATTTCCTCCTCAGGCCATCTCCCTCTCTCTCTCTCCTCCCGTCGCTCTCATTCCATATCTCTCCATCTCCCTCTCTCTTTCCATCTCTTTTTGCCTCTCTCTCCCCATTCCTGTCTCTGTATACCTCTCTCTCCATCTCTCCCCCTCTCCCACTCTCCATCTGTGTCTCTCTCTCCATCTCTCTCTCTCAAAATCTATCTCCATCTTCCCCTCTCTCCAGCTCTTTCTCTCTCCCTCAGCATCTCTCACCCCATTCCTGTCTTCATATCCCTCTCTCCATCCCCCTATCGCTACACCTCCCTCTCTCTCTTCATCCATCTTTCTCCATTCCCTCTCTCTCTACATTTCTCTCTCCATCCCCCACTCTCTCCATCTCCCTCTCTCTATAGATATCTCTCCCCATCTCCTTCTCTCTCTCTCTCTCTCTCTCCATGTCTCCACCTCTCTCGCTTTTACCATATCGGCCACTTTGGACACTGAGGTCGTCCGGTACCGGCATTTTAACCATTCCACAAGTTAGCTCCAAAACACATGGAGAGGCCGCATTTAGTTTTTACGGCCCCCGTCTGTGGAATAGCCTGCCAGAGGGCCTCAGGGCCGCGGAGACGGTTGATACTTTTAAGAGGAAACTTAAGAAACATTTATTTAACCTTGCTTTTAACTGAGTACACTGGCACCTAGTTGACATTTACGTAATTATTATATTACCTATTTATTTATTTACTTACTATTGTTTTGCTTTCAACTTAAGTGCTGAACTGCCTTTTAGTTTATTTTATATTTATAAACAGTTTTAATCCATGGCTCTCTATTTATTTTGATTTATTTGATATTTATAACTATTTTATCTATTTATATATTTACATATTAAAACTCTTAATCTTTGCTATCATTTAGTACTACAGTGTTTCCTCGTGCTGTATATCCTCTGTGCCAAGCCATGTTTATCATCTTATTGACAATTGCCTCTGTGTGTGCCTCTGTGTATGTATGTGCATGTGCTTGCTTATCAATATGTTAGGGAGATTGTGGGTCACATTGTTTGTAGAATTTTTGTGTATTGTTGTGTTGCTGTGGAGTACTTTGCATTGCTCTTCATGAAAGGTGTCATATAAATAAAGTTTGATTTAATTTGAAATCTGTCGAGGAGGTATTTAAAAACCTTCAAACTGTCATAAGAAACATATAACTTTGATGTGGCTGTATGACCATAGTAAATACATCTCACATCCTAGCCGAAGTATTCACCTTAATGTTAGGGCAGTATTTGAACTGGTTTGAAGGGTTGTGGAAGGATCCAGCCAACGTAAACTGGAAGGGTACCTTGACTGAACGTGACTTCTAACACCTGTTGAAGCATTGACAAAAGGCCGGTGGTTTGCAAAAATGGAGTTGTGCAGTTGTGACTTCACAAGCGCGGGATTCTACGCCCTAGTGTAGAAGTCCTTTTCCTGAAATCCATTCAATGCCATTTGGTTTCAGTCCAGAGGGGCCACATTCATCTCAAGTCTTGTAGTTCAAAGACCGGCATTGGTTAGCACATATGTTGGAAATATTTAACATAGTTCCTCGGCTTCACAGGGACTGGGGCACTGCCACCAGTCTGTGACGTGTGCGACTGAGACAGAACAACAGGCTGAGAAGTTACTCCAGAGATGATGAGATACCGTACAGGGTCAGTGGATGTCCAGCCGTCAATGACCGATCCCTTTCCTCCGTTCATAACGTAGCTCAGTCCCATCGTCTCCTGACTGGCTGACAGCATCACTGCCTCAGTATGAGGGCTCTGTCCCTGCGTCCCGATTGGCCGGACATATTGTCAGCTGTACCTCGAATGGCCAGCTACGTCATCAGCTATCTCCTGATTGGCTGAGCTGGTCACCAGCTGAACAGGGTGTTCTGTCCGAGCGTCATGAAGTAGATCTGGCTGCTGCCTCCAGACTGGACGGAAGCAAAGAACACCTGGAGGGAGTGGTCACATGATGTTTACACCTGGGAACTGATCACATGATGTTTATCATTGGAGAATGATCATATGATTAAATTATAGTGTATCTCTACAGGCAGATTTTCCTGCCATTAACGAAAGTTAGTCAGAGAAGAAAAACATCCTGCCGTTAGTGAAATCCTGATTTACAAAGCAGTTCTTGGCCTCTGTAGATCTATGAGTGGCACTAATTGTGGTACTATATATGGCCCCTGAACAAGACCTCTGTGACATCACAATTCCTACAGCAAGCATGGCTCTACAATAACGCCTGGGGTTTATTGCATACTTCTAGTTTTGGAATGGAAGAGCCTACCTTGTCGTTCCTCTCACACAGGAACTTGAGCTTTTGGGCTTTCTTGTGCATGAACACTCCCTCCAAGTTACCAGTGGTAGCCGACCTGAGCTCGATGGCCTTCTCCCCCCAACCCATCACCTGGTTGGACTGCAGGTACGCTGTAGGAGGGGGCAGAGTCAGGAATTAGAGATCACAAAGCAGGACGTTGTGCCATGATCACCCGCCTTCCCTCTGCACCTGCCTTGTCCACACTCTTGCCATCAGCACCAGTCCTGTCATCCCAGCTGTTCCCTGTTTCCCTGATCACCTCCCCCACTATTTAAGCCAGCCCAGCCCTCTGTCCCCTGTCAGTTCGTCAGCTCTACTTGCCAAACCTGCACTTGGCCCCGGTTCCAAGTCTGTCTACTCCGTCTCCCGTGTTCCACCTGCCAGCCTGGTCTGTTATCCCTGCCTGTTCCTGTGTTTTGGACTTTGCTTGTTTATCAACTAAATACTCTCTGAGTACTATGCAGCTGTGACTGTGTCTATTCTGGTCTCTGACACATTGCTGTGTCTCATATGGCACAATTCTAGCCTGGCGAGCAAAAACCAATTAATCTTCTACACATCGCACACGATTAGAACAATCATTGGGTCTGGTAAAAGTGGAGTCGAAAAAAGTGTCGAAAAAAAGTGTCAATCAAAACGTGTTATCCAGTCACAGCGTAGTAAACTCCCCACATGTCTCGATTCAAGTAATTCAATTGGTCAGCCCGTATACGGGCGATGTCTGCCTGATTTGCCCAGACCCAATGTACTGTCTAGTGGCGTGCGATGCATGGATAATTTGTTGCTTCAGGCTCGCCAAGCTAGCACAATTCAGGACCCCTGGAGAGCCTGAACTGGCCAGTTTATTAGTTGTCCAGGGTGCCGAAATGACGTCAGTTGAATTTGTTACGTTGTGTGCAATAAGTGGGCTGTGGCTGCAGGCCCACGTGCCACAGTCTGGTTATGTTACTACATGATTCATCTACAATGAACGAAGAGTGTCTCTTTCTCTCTTCAACTTATTTTTTGGGTACAAGTGCCGTTTTTCATTCAGAGATAGTGATAGAATTAACTCGGAAACTCGGATGCAGAGTCGGGGGGAGATATTGCAGAAATAGCGTATGGGGGATTAGAACCTGTGGCGCTGCTCGACATGTGGTGAGTACCTCTCTTTAACTGTGTGGTTTTCTTTCAATACTGAAATGAATATTGGTACCGAGCTGAACAAAGCAGCAATATGGATTTAGTCCACATCACCCTTCTTCACGTCTCACCCACGGAGGCAGGCATCTCTCCCCACTGCAGCACCGTGTCTTTGGTGATGCGTCCGTAGGTGTCGATGAACACGCCCTCGTCCTCGTAGCACACCAGGACCTCGGTGCCCGCGCTGTGTGGCAGGATGATGATGGCGTGTGGGCAGATGTTGCCCTGGATCTGACACACAACACAGTTTGTGTTATATAATGTAAGCCGAGCTAGAAAACAAATGGGCTTTCAAGAAGAGCTCACACAATTACTTGATTCATCGAGATTACTAAAAATCTTCACTATAAACAGATGAATAAATAATAGTCTATGTACAGAGCAGTCTATGTAATGAACACAGTGGGATGTACTGGGGGTGGTGAATAGTGCTGCTACACATGACTCTCAGACCCGGCTCGCTGTTTTATATTTTTAAAATATTATGTTCTTATGTGTTGCTTGAAGTGCTTCTGTTGCAACCTGTTCTTTCATCTACAACATCGGTTCGGGAAATCAGTCAACTTTAAATTATTTAGACGCATAGCCTGGCAGATGGTCAATAAACAGAACTGAGAAAACACAATCACAGCATCCAGGAGTTTCCGTACAGCAGGTAGTGAGCAAAGAAGAGTGTAAAAAAAAACATAAAAACAAAAAAATAAAGAACAATAAATTATTGGCAAGCCTGCACAGCCCCCCAGCCAGTGGCATCAAATAACATTGGAGAGCAGACTTGTATAAAGTCCGACCAAAAAGCAAAGTACAGCCTAAAGTAAAAATGCCAGGTTTTTGCTTTCAGTGTGACGTTGAGGTGTCACTACTCATCAGTGACCCGATTGAGGAGCTGTGTTAATTAGGATCAGTGCGTTTGTGAATGGTTACAAATAAGTTTGTTTTACTCCAGTATTTTTAATAGAATAATGTAATTAGAGTCATTTTTAAGTAGAATAATTTTTAAGTGACTATGTCATGATTTTACTGGCACGGGCAAATTGGGAATCCATTTTCTGCCAGCCCTGCTCTACAGCATGTGTATCAAAACAAGTCTGTTGCCTACAGCTGCTGAAGGCAATTCTCCAGTCTTCATGACCAGCAGACGAGTACGCTCACAGTATCATTCAACAACACACAGATATTGTGATCACAATCATATCTGTGTGTGTGTGTGTGTGTGTATGTGTGTGCATGCAGCGTAGAAAAGGTTATTTTAAGAAAAAGTTACCACCCCCCTCCCAAAAAAAAAAAATCGGTGCAAGAGCCATTTTCTCATCTTACATCGTTACAGTGAAATGGGGATGAGTGAGCGGGAATGCAGCATATGACCATGAGGATAAGCAATCTCATGGCGCTGCATGTTCTGTGATCTAAGCCACAGCAGCAAGACTATGAATGGGGTGAAAAGGTTACTTTTTAAATGTAATCCTTTACGGTTTCAAGTTACTCATTATGAATACTAATCAGTAATGATATGCCCATTAACCACATTTTAATAGTTTTTAATTTAATTTAGTTTTGCTTTTACATTGAATTTCAAGCATTCAATGATTTTTAATTTCTTCAATTCAGTTTTGGGGCAAAATGGAGGATGTGACATCTGAAGTTTTTTTCACTGAATATAAAAATTTTACCATAATCTAAAATGTAACCATGATCTAAAATGTATACACCATAATCTAGCCAATTTAAAAGGTGTTTGTAAGGGACTATGGATTTTTTTTTTGTAGTAAGGGACTACACGTAACCTGATTACAGTAAGATTACAAGTAGTGTGTTGCTAGCCCACTGCTGTGGACACACACATGCAGGCGATGCGCCAAGGAATACGTTACCGGCGTGCGAGCCACCACGATGCGGAGCATCAACACAGGCATCCACAGGCGCAGAGCGATTTTAATCCGCTGCCGTGGAATCAGCATGGTGACAAGTGGTGTCTAACGACCGCACAGACCGCAACCAGGAGGAGAGGAGAGGGAGAGGAGAGGGAGAGGAGAGGGAGAGTCTGTACCACGACCAGGAGGAGAGGAGAGGGAGAGACTGTACCACGACCAGGAGGAGAGGAGAGGGAGAGACTGTACCACGACCAGCAGGAGAGGAGAGGGAGAAGAGAGGGAGAGACTTTACCACGACCAGGAGGAGAGGAGAGAGAGAGACTGTACCACGACCAGGAGGAGAGGAGAGGGAGAGACTGTACCACGACCAGGAGGAGAGGAGAGGGAGAGACTGTACCATGACCAGGAGGAGAGGAGAGGGAGAGGAGAGGGAGAGTCTGTACCACGACCAGGAGGAGAGGAGAGGGAGAGACTGTACCACGACCAGGAGGAGAGGAGAGGGAGAGACTGTACCACGACCAGGAGGAGAGGAGAGGGAGAGGAGAGGGAGAGTCTGTACCACGACCAGGAGGAGAGGAGAGGGAGAGACTGTACCACGACCAGGAGGAGAGGAGAGGGAGAGGAGAGACTGTACCACGACCAGGAGTAGAGGAGAGGGAGAGACTGTACCACGACCAAGAGGAGAGGAGAGTGGAAGGAGAGACTGTACCACGACCAGGAGGAGATGAGAGGTAGAGACTGTACCACGATCAGGAGAGGAGAGTGGAGGGAGAGACTGTACCACAACCAGGAGGAGAGGAGAGGGAGAGAGACTGTAAAACGACCAGGAGAAGAGGAGAGGGAGAGACTGTACCACAACCAGGAGGAGAGGAGAGGGAGAGACTGTACCACAACCAGGAGGAGAGGAGAGGGAGAGAATGTACCACAGCTAGGAGAAGAGAGTGGAGGGAGAGAGAGAGAAAGAGAGGGAGAGAGAGAGAAGCAAGAGCGATAGAGAAAGAGAGAAGGCAGCTGGAGAGAGAAAGTAGCAGCCAGAGAGAGAGAGAGAAAAAGATAAGTAAGAGAGGGGGGAGAGAAAGACTGAGAGCAGCTGGAGAGGGAGAGAAGCAGCTAGAGTTAGGGAGAGAGAGATTGACAGAGAGAGCAGCTAGAGAGAGAGAGACAAAGAAAATAGAGAAAATGGGGGAGAGGGAGATGAGAGATAGATAGATAGATAGATAGATAGAGAGAGAGAGAGAGAGAGAGAGAGAGAGAGAGAGAAGCAGCTAGAGTGAGGGAGAAAGAGGCGAGCAGAGAGAACAGCCGGAGAGAGGAAGAGGGAGAGAGACAGAGAGAGAGAGAGAGAAGCAGCTAGAGTAAAGGAGAGAGAGATTGACAGAGAGAGCACCTAGAGAGAGAGAGAATCATCTTAGTAGAGGGAGAGAGAGACTGACAGAGAGAGCAGCTAGGGAAAGAGAGATAGATGGAGAGAGAGAGAGAGAGAGAGAGAGAGAGAGAGAGAGAGAAAGAGAGAGAGCGAGAGAGAGAGAGAGAGAGAGAACGGGAGCAAGAGAGAGAGAGAGAGAGAGAGAGAGAGAGAGAGAGAGAGAGAGAGAGAGAGACAGAGACAGACAGACAGACAGACAGAGAGAGAGAGAGAGACACTGGGATGAAGAGAGAAAGAAACAAAGGGAGAGAGAGAGAGAGAGAGAAA
>OMKY01221811.1:0-11681 GCA_900302395.1 Bregmaceros cantori
ATGATGTTAAGTTTGAATCCCAAAAAATGATCCACTTATTTTGTCAGGCTTAGGTTAGGGATAAGTTAGGGTTAGGTTAAAGGTAGGGTTAGGTTAAGGGTATGTGTTAGGGGGTTAGAGTTAGGGGCACTGGCATAAAAATACCCCCCCCCCTCCCCGCAGCCCCTGCAGTGTGTGTGTGAGTGTGTGTGTGTGTGTGCGTGGGGGGTGGGGGGATTTGGTAAGACAAAGTTTTTTATATTTTATTTTGTGAACTTGTCACAATACAACATGGGACACCGTCACGTGAAAATAAATACATTTAAAAATATATATATATATTGATTATATGACATTTGTCCTGCCGGGTGTAACACTCTTCCTTTGTCTGTATATTTCCCTGTGTAAAGTGATCGTAGTGGACGAAAGTGGATACATTTGTCACACAGAATGCACGTTTCAAAATCTGCTTACTACAGCTCGCTCTGTGACAAATTACACAACATCCACCCCGCTTCTCTCACCGTTTTACATACGTATTGGTGAAATACAAGCAAAATCCAACTCGAAGTTACTCGCCGATGTTCTTCTGGACCAATGGGATGATGGCTGCTTCACTCGTAATTCCAAATTGAATGAGTAAATGGAATGGGTTGGCAGATCATTCAATCATGTGTTTGTGGGGCATAGATCCGCACGAGAGCAGTGGAACAGCACAACGCAAGTTACCACCACCCTTTTAAAATAGCGCGGTAGGTGTGTGCTCCCGCCGACTAGACCTGTTTTAAAATAGTCAAAGACACCGCAAAATGGATGGCACCGGAAGTGGTGAGCATATATATAGTCGATAGCAACGTTTTTCTCTCGTTAAGCCGCAGCCATAAGCATGTTGTGCCATGCAGTCAACATTTATTCATGAATCCATAAATTGGTGTTGTAGACATTCATGAAATGTGTGTGTGTCGGTGTCTAGCCCGACCGGTAATGCCCATGCGGGCAACGTCCTCTGTAAGAAGTCATGCCGGCCCAACGACGTGGCGTGTTTCATGGATCCTATCAGCTCTGTGTCCCACACCTTCATTTCCATGGCAACGCTCAGAGACTTCACCCAGCCAGAAGGTAAATCTCCAAATCACTGCTCACCTTTGCCTGTGTAACGGAGGGGAATTTGGAACAGAGATGAATTGGCTGCACAATGACCATAGGCAATCGATTGCTTGTCCGTCAACCTCTCATCATCTAGATGCGTCCCTCTTGCATAGAAACCGAGGTGGGCACATAAAAGCTGCCCCATGTTTTGAATGAATGAATGAATGAATGAAATGAAATGAAATCACAAACCAAGAGGTTTGTGATGAGAGAAACGTTTAATGAAATACTTTAAAATCCATCTTAGCTTCTGGCTAGCAGAGCCAGCTTATCACCAGGTTGTGTTCTCTTCATGGTTGCCTCGTTGTCTCTCACTCTGTGTTGCGTGTCTTTCTGTTACCCCTCTTCTGTAACAGAGATCGTGTTTCTGAGGACGACGGTGCCGGCGTACGGGACCTACCAGTATGGAACTTACGACGTGCGGTTTGAAATCCAGGCAGGCAATGACCAGCAAGCCTTTGATGTCATCAAGCGGGTGGAGAATGGCGTGTATGTCGGTGAGTCGCACTCTGATTGTTTGAATATTTCAAGTATTTCACATGGAAACCAGTCATTCAGAGAACTGTGATTTGGAGTTGATGAGGGTTGAGTCACGACCTTTGACACTGATGTCAATTGCCGCTGGACCACAACTCTTGTGTTGTTTCCCATTTGCTTACATGGCATTTTTGGCTTTTCTGATGCCAGGTATGAGTCGTTACGATTTTTAAGAAAAATGTCAATCTGCTACCATTGTGGAACCCAGATAGGGCCTCTGGCAATCTGTAATTCTCTGATTGTGGGATTTCTAATCCTCTATTAAATTAATTAGATACTTTTTTAACGTACACATCCTCGGGCGAGCAGGCAGAGATAGCAAAAATAGAAGGATTTGATCTCGACTGTGCTTGTTACATGCACAAAGTGGACGGAACAGATATAGGAACCCTTGGACACACAAACACTCGCAATGATATTGTTTATTGGGACATTAAGGTCATATATCAATATACAATCAATACGTTTACAAAGTTTATTTAGCAACAACAAGTCAGCAGCTCGGCATCACAGCACAGGAGGGACCCACCAGTTTGAACCCTGTGGTTTAAATAGCCGCGGGTTTGAAGATGATTCGCTCCCAGCCGGACCCATGGCGTTCCCCAGTTACGCGGGAAGTGTGTATGATTTTTCCCCCCGCACAGAGCCATTTATGGCAGCTATTCTTGCATCGTTTCACACTGCTCTGTCTCTTCCCATCCGCCTGCACGGCATTTTCGGGATTTCTGACTCTGTTACGACTGACTGACACTGTGTCTGACTCCGTAGTTTTGGTGATAAACACACCGTCAGAAGACAGTTTAAATTATGAAGTGGACCTTTAGAAAGTCATTAATTCACACAGCCAATCCAATTAATCGTTGTGCAAGCCCAAACAATAGACAGCTCATGGGGCCGGGACGTCGCAGAGGGATGACAAGCGTGCATAAATAATCCCAATACACAAACCACATGCGCACACACTCATGCTGCCATTTCAACATTCTAATGTGTCATCGGGAACGTCTGATTCAGAACCAATGACCTCTCCTTAGAAAAACTCCACATTCACCTTGTGGGAGGTGGGCAGTGTAATGAATGGTGCCGCGGGGCATGCTGGGATTGAAAGCATGTAAACCATGAAACCATGGCAACTCTAGTGTCCGAAATTTCGGCCGTTGCCGTTGAGTGCACTATAAGTGAGTGCACTATATGGGGTGTAGGGAATTGGGGATAGGGAGTGATTTCGGACACAGGCATTGTCTGTTGTTTCTGCATCATTTTGGACACAAAAGGAGAGGGAGAGACAGAGAGGGAGAAAAGAAGAAACAGAGCATTGTTCCACATGTATTCCTTTTTAAAATAAACGTATTTCTTCTGGTATAAGCACAGTTTTTTCCATCTTTATTGACAGGATTAGTTAGAAACAGGGTTGAAGAGATCGGGGGTATAGACGCAGAAAGGCCGGCATGGGGAGTAGAACTCATGGCACTACGGGCGCTGTGATCTAAACCACAGCGCCATTACTATGAATGGGGGCCGGCTTTAGGTGCAGCGTCTTTAACCGCTTCGCCATCAATGACCACCATTCCACATGTATTGTATATTCATGCATCAGTATTCATGCTATTATATATATATATATATATATATATATAATATATATATATATATATATATATATATTATTTTTTATTTTTTTTCTAGTTATTCGTATTTATTCATTCATTTATTTTCATTTTTGTTTGTGTGTGTTCCTACACTGAGTGACAAATCCCATTCTTTTCTGTGGAGAATGAAAAAAAAGAACAACACGCAATCAGTCACCATCCGAGAGAGAGAGAGAGAGAGAGAGAGAGAGAGAGAGAGAGTGGAAGAGTGGGAGAGTAAGAGAGGGATGGTGAGAGACAGGAAGAGAGAGAGTGTGTGTGAGAGAGAGAGCATGGGGGTGACTTCAAGACAAGAGTTTCTGGCCACAGTTCTTCATGTGGTCGGTGCATATTATTCTGTTCTGTCTCTGCCGAGGGACGCCGCGTCTCCTCGCCCCGTCGTCACGACCACATTACGACAGCCTGTGTCTGTACGTAGTGAGTGCATTTGTATCTGTGGGTAGAGAGAGAGAGTGTGTGTGTATGCGTGTGTGTAGTGAGTGTGTGTATGTATGCGCGTCGCCCGAACCAGACAGTCGAGTTGTGCGGTCTGTGCAGTGTGCGGATGCTCCCCCCGTAGCTGTTTGATTCTTCCCCCCCCCTCCTTCTCTCTCTCTCTCTCTCTCTCTCTCTCGCTCTCGCTCTCTCTCCCCCTCTCCCTCTTACAAACAAACCGCTCGGACAGAGCAATATCACAACTCGAACACCTCCAAGTCGCAGAGTTGCGTCCACAGTGTTTCGAGCTGGGCTTGAAAATTACATTATTTTTCAAACTTTCCAAACCGTTCAGGCGGGCCTATGTTTAACGTTTTCGTTCTCGGAACCGTTACGCCACCAAAATATCGGTCCTGATCCGGTTCGGAACACAAAAAATGTGTGCAATGTTAAGTTTTGATATAGTTTAAACAAAATATATTTGGTGGACTTTCAAACTTCAGTGCAACTGTATTAACGTGAAAACTGTGTTTAAAACGCCATTACATTCACTTCCTCGTCTGTCCACAAGATGGAGCCCCAGATGCTTGCCGACTGACAGTGAAAGTGGACGAAAGGAAAGGATATGTTAAAATACAGAGAACAGAAAAAGTCTTTAACCGGTTTTGTGGATTTAATTATGTCCCGTTTCTGTTCCTGAACAGTTGAAGAAATCTTTTTTTTTTCGTTTCCGTTTCCGCTCCTCATAAAATTTGTTCCTTGAACCGGTTCAGAGCCCTGATTTCCAGTGCCAATAATGTGAAAGCTTTACACCTTGAATGCCGGATTAGTGCAGTCTAGTTGTTCCAGGAGAGGAGAAGAGAGAGGAGGAGAGATGCGGTTATCTAATCAATGATTAGATAACCGCATCTCTCCTCCTCTCTCTTCTCCCATGCTCCCTATTCCCTATATAGTGCACTATCTGGGGCGTGCATCAATTTGTAGAGGTGTCCTTGTACCCTACATAGTGCACTCCAAGTGTCCCACAACGCACCTCGAAAAGTTGTGAGCTACAGTCTGCAAACTTCCAGCCACACTCTCCACCGAGCGGATCGAACACCAACCGGAATGATCACGGGATGAGCTACTGCAGAACCGTTTTATGGATGGATTGCACACGCATTTTGCCGTCGGGCGAGCCGGCGGTCGCTCCTAGCATGCTATCGACGGCCGACCGCTGCACTGGGAATTCATTTTTTTATTTGAACATGTTTTAGAAATAAAAATAAAAGACTGAAAAGAAAACAGCAAAATAGCTCATTACAGTCATTATAGTCTGAAGTGGCTCATTTATGTTTTCATGATCAGTGGTTGGAGTGAACGGCGAGTGAAAATATGTACTTGCTGGAGTGTATGTGTGTGTGTGTTAGATGATAATAATAATAATAATCCTCATTAAAAAACTATTTTGGCGCATCATTTGCCGTGATGTAAAGTGCGAATCCAAAAACCCCTTTCACACTACAGCTGTCAATAAAATTAGAGAATGGCACTTGCGCCCCACAAAAAAACATTATTATATGCACGAGAAGCATTACACGATTTCATTCGGACCTTGTTCCCTCATAAATGTGGAACATCTCTTTGAGCCTGGGGTTCTGACGTACTACCGGGCTTGTCGGCATTTTCTCAGCCAGGTGTCATAATGGAGCTTTTCTGCTTCATGAATCGTTTCCATTTCATGCTCCTGCAGGGCCGGCGCGCCGCGGCCAAATTCCAAGCGTGCTCCAAGACAGAGAAGCACATACCTGCCCTGCATCCACACACTGATGTCATTGGCACTGGGCTGCCACTGGCAGGAGGCGATGCAAGCAGGAACGAGACTTTAATGCTGTGCCATTTGTCAAAGACAGGTGCCCGTTGCTATTCTTAAATCAGGGCTATTCTTAAATCAGGGCTATTCTTAAATCCCAAGCCTTTCGTTCCGAACAGAAACAGAATTATAACGTTTCTGATTATGTGTTCCACCAACACATTGACGTTCCTGAACCGGTTAGTACAAAAAAATATTGCTCCCGGAACGGTTAATTTCGTTCCTGTCAGCTGTTTAATGCTATGTAATATTTGTTGCGGCGAACCCACTGCGACTCGCTACAGAGGCCTGCTTGTAGCGCTCTACAGCCGAGGTCTCGTTGCGTGTCGGGGCGAACCCACAACAACACACTGCAGAGAGTCACGCAATGATTCCTACTTCACTGCTGCATCGTAGATTTTATATACTCTTGTTTTATTTCTGAAGATAACCCTAATTGCACTCCTTTGGGGAACGAAATAAAACCGGTATTAACCGGTTACCATTATTCTAAAATAAGTGTTCCTGTTCCGGAACATAAAAAATAATGTTTCCGGTTTCGTTTCTTCCTTGTCTGTCCATAAGATGGAGCCCCAGATGCATAGGCCTTGATGACTGACAGTGAAAGTGGATGAAAGGAAAGGATATGGTTTTGTGGATTTAATTATGTTCCGTTTATGTTCCGGAACAGTTAAAGAAATATTTTTCCGTTTCCGTTTCTGCCTCCTCATAAAATTCTGTAAAATTCTCTTAGTTTTAAGTTTCCGTTTTCGTTCCTCGAACCGGTTCGGAGCCCTGGTGTTGACTATGACTTCTCGCAAATGGAAGATGAAAGAAGATTAAATTCACATTTCCCCTCAGTATCTGTCTTATATATTTATATTTAGATGGGTTAACAGCACTATGGCACTATGGCTGTTTCTGTGTCTGGCCAAAGGCACCATGAAATAGGATGCTTTTAAAAAAGTAAACCCTGAAATTGCAAATCAGATTTGACTCAGAAAACGCCACGAGCCCAGTTTCTTCTCGGTCAAACTAATCATATATGAAACACATCAGAATGTGCCCACGGAGTTTCCAAACGGCCCGCACTGCTGCCTTTTTCCTAATGCTGACTTCTATTTCGAGCCTCGTCCGAGTTATGGACCTTTGGTTCTGGAAAAACGGGTTGAACTGGTAACAGTGCAAAGGTTGCGGTGGTGATAATGTTGCCTATTGTGTCATCTCAGCTGCTGTCATAAAGCCGCAGGGCAGGGAGGAATGGGAGGGGAGAGGGGGGCGCGCAGGACCAAAACGGCAAGGAACAATTCCCATCTCAACACTTCTCAGCCATGTCACCGTGAGGCCTCCACTGACCCATGGTCCATTTGGTCCCGACGCTCCATCTCTAGCGCTTTAAATGAAAATATCAAACCTCCATTCGGTTTCCTTTCTGTGGTGCTTTTACTTGTGTGTGTGTGTGTGTGCATTCAGGTTGGTATTTTTGGAGTCGTCACATATGTGTGCTCTAACTGCCTGTAAGAAAGCACACACACAAAAAAAGGGTTGAGCACAGGGAAGCTCTTTTAATACAAGACAAGCCGCAGTTTGGCCCGAGAAAATGTCCCTCTTGGGTACTGTAAGGCAAGAACCGTTTTAAGCCAGCCATTGACACTGTTTTAATGTCCATCCTCCCGCTTCCTAAACCCTCTGGAATGCCTTCACCTAGACCAGAGAGGGGGGGGGTCCCTGTTGCTTTTGGGTGACCTAATGCTTTTCTGGGTTAAAACCAGGGCTTTGAACCGGTTCAAGGAACCAAAATGAAACCCGGGAACTTTTAGTATTTTCGAAACGTTATTGTTTTTTACGTTCTGGAACAGGAACACTTATTTAAAAATAATGGTAACCGGTTGATACCGGTTGTATTTCGTTCCTCAGCTGAATGCACTTTGGGATAACTTAAAAAATAAAACAAGAGAATTCATAAACTCTACTATGCTAGCCTGGCGAGCCAGACCCAATGCATCGCCGACAAATCGCACATCGCTAGCCGCTGAATTCCACTCGTGTGCGATGCTGGGGCGATGCATTGTGTCTGGCTCGCCAGACTACTACGATGCAGCAGTGAAGTAGGAATCGTTGCTGCAGCGTGTTGTTGTGGGTTTGCCCCGACACGCAATGAGACCTCGGCTGTAGAGCGCTACCAGCGGGGCTCTGTGGCGAGACGCTTTTGGTTCGCCGCAACAAATATTACATAGCATTAAACAGCTGTCAATTTATTGGTGAAACACATAACCGGAAACGTTAAAATTCTTTTTCTGTTCGAAACGAACCGATTGGGAAAATATATTGGTTCAAAGCCCTGGTTGAAAGGGATAACCTTTCAAAAGGGTCCGGGACAAAGAGAGATAGAGAGAGCTATACAGTATATGAGAGAGAGAGACACCCTACACGCAACTTCTTCCGGTGGTACTGTCGCTAGGGGTGCCAACGACAGAATGAATGCGATCCTATGGGAGCTCAAATAAAAAATATTAACGCCAAATCTGAAGCATTTGTGAAATTATGACCCCCCATCACTCCATTAACCGATAATTATCCCAGCAATATACATTAAAAATCAATTAGAAAAGATCTTTAAATAGGTTAAAACAGGCTGCTGATTGGAATATTTGTATTGGAATTCCCTCGGTTTTAGGAGACTAGGCTCCCCCCATACTAACCCGGAAGTAGGCACGGACATCAAAACGAACGCGGTGTCCATTTTTATATACAGTCTATGGCCTTGACCCCACGTTCCCCCATTCAATGGCCATTGTGCCTTTGCCCGACAGGTTCCTGTAGCGCTAGAAGCTAGAAGATGGAGCCATGTGGGTTTGTTTTTTTTTTTAGTGCAGCCTTCGTGGTCTACAGCAAAAATACAGTGTTCCTGGCTTGGCCTACTCAGGAAAGAGTTTGCTTTTGCAAACGTAGGGAACACTACCAGGGAAAACACCACAGCACACCACGGCACACTAAGTCTCAAGTGAAGTCACACTGTACTTGGGATCCGTACAATAGGCAGAGAGAGTTGTGCCAAGGTCTAGAAGACTCAAAGCCAAATATAACCTTCCCTGTATATGACGCAACCCGGGCTCCGAACCGGTTCAAGGAACGAAAACGTAAACCGAAAACAAGCGTAATTTTACAGAATTTTACAAGGAGCGGAAACGGAAATGAAAAAAGCTTTCTTCAAATGTTCCGGAACAGAAATGGAACAAAACCACAAACCGATTCCACAAAACCGGTTAAAAACATTTTTTTCAGTTCTCTATACATTTCATCATATCCTATGTCTGTGAGACTATTTCCGTCCACTTTCACATGGATTAGAACCCGCGGCGCTGCCTGACCTGTGGTCTGGTGGGCGTGCTCTCTAACCACTCTCCCACCACCCTTCTATTACTTTTTCATTACCTCCATCTACCGTAATGTATTACTTTTGTGACACATTACGGTACATTTCCACACTCACTACTCGATGATAGCCATGTCAAACAGATTCCGTCAGGTCCCCGCGGTAATTGATGTGTGTGATTATTCTTCTGAAACCTCATCTCCACCCCCGCACACAGCAGGAGCAAATAAAACGAGTCCTCCAAGAAGCCCGGAGCGGCTTGCTGGCGCAACATCAGCGTATAGCCCGGCAGCGTGTCATTACAGAATAATGTGGTGAGGCGCGTGCGCTCCGTTCATTTGTCTCTGGTGTTAAACCCGTTCATTTTGGAGTTTGCCCAACACGTCCGACGGCGAGTGGCAGAAACCAGAAAACCCAGAAATTGTACTGTTTATATGTAAGCCTTCAATATTGCAGCCCACTCAGCCGTAGAGAATGACAAATGCCTCGTGGCGCTTTTTCGTATTGCACGGCAGATGTTTCCGTTACCGCCGTGTACTTAGAGGCTATTTCCTCTGCGCACCGTCGGTCTTGTGTGGCGGAAGCGCGGGGGCCGACGCGTCTTTGCAGCTGCGTTCTTTTCAGAGACAATTAGCCAACCAATTGAGGGGTTGTAGAAGGGTGGCGGTGAGGGGGGTTCATTAGTACACCTTAAAAACAGGGTTTTTTTCAAACATGCAGCGGCAGGGAAGTAGGGCTTCAGCGTGGTGACGTCATGGCAGAGTTGACATAAAGTTGACAGATTAAAAGTTCTAATCTATTAATGATTTCTCCGTGGCAGTAGGCTGCCATCTGCTGGCGATTGATAGCCTAGCTACAGGTCACTGTCGGTTAGGCCGTTTCATCCGGCCCCATGCACTCTTGTGCCTCTGGCTTAGTCTGTATACTGCTAGTCTTTTTCTCCTAACTGGGCCTCAACAATCTGTCCGTATGTTTTATGCCGTTTTATGTTAAAGTGTGCAATAACGTGTGCCGAGGCCGAGTGGGTAGAGAGTGCGTCCCCCAGACCATTGGTCGAACAGTGCCGCAAGTTCAAATCCCCTGTCAGGCTTTTCTGCAATGTCTCCCCCCCGACACTTCATCCCAGTTTCTGATTTAATCCTGTCACTATCTCTCTCAATAAAGAATGAAAATCGGCGCTTGCGGCCCAAAAAAATTACAGAATATGCCCTCTAGGATGCAGAATAGGGCCGTTGGACCAGTGATGTCACCGCTTGTCGGCGGCGGCCATGTTGAATCCGGCGCGCTGTTTACCGCCGCCAGGACGTGATGTCACATGCAACAGCTCCATTGCCGCCCACACACAAAAAATAACATTGGCTGTGTCTGAAATCACTTCCTATCCCCTACTCCCTACCCCCCATATAGTGCACTCACTTATAGTGCACTCAACAGCAACGACCGAGATTTCGGACTCTAGACTCGGCGCCGTCAAAATGATTATAAAATATAATTATAAAACAATATAATTATAAACTTCAAACAATCATCACAAAAAGTCAAAAGTACTTACATTTATAACTATTGGCCGCCGTCGGACGCTATTTACTCCCGCTGGGCTATTTTTTAAAGTCATTTTTAAAACGTCTCGCAATGCATTATGGGTTATATTGCTCCGTCTAGGGTACATCCGACTGCACTACTTTTTGCAGTGCATTTTGGGATACTTTCAATGCACTATATAGGGTACATGGAGAATTCGGACACCCCTACAAAATGGCGTGCGCCCCATATAGTGCACTATATAGGGGATAGGGGGAGATTTTGGACACAGCCAGTGTGTTGTTTGTTTCTGCCATGGCTACGCACATCTTTCCCTAACTGCGACCCATTTTCATTTGATGACCTCGCTGGGCATTCCCCTCCCCTTTGATTAAAAACTGGTTGGACTTTGTTCATCCGTGTGCCCGGACTCGACGCATCATATATGTGCAGATAATTATGCACCAACTGTGCAAGTCTCGTCTTCTTTTTGTGTTATTTACTAGTGTTGCACCGATACCGATGTCGGTATCGGACGTACTCGGTATCGGCACCTTTGTTGTGCTATCGGTATCGGCGAGTACCTATGCCCAGTATCGGACTGATACCATTTTTCCAACGCCATACGGCGGAAACTGCCCGAATCTTGTCTAAATCTAGAATATGTCAATGAAATGTTTTTGTGAGAAAATATAAGTAAAGTAAGTAAAACCCGCTCCACACAGTTTCTAAAATGTCTCTCTCATCTGCTTAATTAAAATGGCCTGATAAAAAAATTGCCTTTTTCTCAAAAAGTGGTCAAGTGGAGTAAGGTATTTTTGCATCTCAACTCTTCAGTTACTACCCCAATACCACCAAACAATAAAATATTAAAATAATGAAATAATTCTTAATGTGTTATTTCTTTTTATAAGTTTCCTCCACTACTATTAATCATAGACTGCAAGTTATAATTAACTTCTTCCCAACCCTTGGGAAGAAGTTACTACCAACAGCACTTTTTTTTCAAACAGTGGTATCGGTATCGGGTGGTATCGGTATCGGCCGATACTGCAGAGCCAGGTATCGGGTATCGGTATCGGCACCAAAAAATGGTATCGGTGCAACACTACTAATATCCTTATTCTACTGTACTTGCTTCACTATAGGACTTGGCACATTCCTTGTAATTCACATCACATTCTACTCTAGATGTTCAGTGGCTTAGTGGCTCAGGATTTACTTC